>LAPY01000659.1:0-20697 GCA_000970635.1 Eragrostis tef
GGTAGGGAGGATGAAGCGGTTGACGCTATGGAGATCGACGAGCAGAGGCAGCTGGTGGAAGCCCCAGCTGCGGTGCCGGAAGGCTTCAATGCGGACTACCTCCGTGTCTACTACGGTAAAGTGATTCTGTCCTCTTCAACGCGTGGAATGAACAAGCTCAAGGCCCATCCAATTAACGTTTTGGCTATTTTTTTTACCTTAATTTCTCATTGATCCCGCACAAAGTTGAAATCGTGGGAGCAGTTTGTTACTTTGTGCACTTTTTTTTGGGCGGTGGGTTCAGCCAAAGTTCTTTCAAGTATCGCAATTTGATACATTTGTTTCAGGAGCCTACCGCATCTTAAGACTGACTCTAGTGTAACTAGACATCTCATTTACCTATAATTGAACATTTTGTTAAAAACTAGCTCCAATGTATTATGGACTGCGCTACAGGTTGTTGCTAACTATTGATGCTGCAATTGCAGGCAAGCTCTTCCCATACGGCGACTTCTTCAAGTGGCTTTCCTATGGAAATGGTTCGTTGTCACCCTTCATTTCTTTGGTTTAGGAGCTAGTCATACTCTCTTTACTAACCACAGTTTGTTGTTTTTAGATGGAAAGCACCCTGGATGTGATCAGTCTTATGTCGGCCATAGAGAGTTCTCGTTTACACTGGAGAATGACATCTACTTGCGCTTCCAATCCTTTGACAGTGCTACTGAACTGGAGAGTTCCATCAAGGAGAAGTGCCCTTTCAAGATTGACATTGGACCTGTCTACAGTGTAGATGTATGATGCAGCATCTCCACATGTCAATTATTTTTCTGCTTGATTTTAATTTGTCTATATTATCCTCTGTCTGCTACTGTCTGATGGATTTTTGATGTGTGTGTAGCCTTCAAAGCGTCACGCGTATGCCCAGTCTGGCAATAATGTCTTCGTACCAGTTGAGAGGGAACTAATCTTTGATATTGTAAGAAACGCAACACATTTTCTTCCCTTTTGTCCCTCTCTCCATGTCCACATGTGTTGTTTTCATGAGCAAGTGCCGTAAGCTGTGAACATTTTCAATCCTCCCAGGATATATCTGATTATGATGATGTTCGCTACTGCTGCTCTGGAGCTGATGTCTGCTTGGACTGCTGGCCATTAATGACTATTGCTATCAAAATTCTGGATACTTCGCTTAGAGGCATGTCATTTTGCTATGCAGTTAAATCAGATTCGCAGTTGGTTACCTTTTTTGTAACTGGAAACTTATACTGGATTGTGTATTTTCTTTACCAACTACACTTGAAATTTACAGATGATTTTGGTTTCAATCACATACTCTGGGTATACAGTGGTCGCCGTGGTGTCCATTGCTGGGTCTGTGATAGCAGAGCAAGAAAGTATGCTTGAAATAACTTCTCTTGGTTACATTGTTTCCCTTTTTTTGGTGATCTGAAACTTAAACACATCCACATTATCCTGTCAGACTTAGCAATGAACAAAGGGCTGCTATTGCTGACTACTTTCGAGTCTATAAGGTAATACTTCATTCGTGAGATTACATGCTGATCCCCCTGTCAGATATATTTGACTTTATCAATCTATCTCAGGGTGGTGAAAATACATCAAAGAAAATATCCTTGACTGGGCCGGTCCTCCATCCTTTCCTTGCGTATGTCTTAATTGCGTTGTCAATGTTTATGTTCGTCCAGCATAAATTGGAAATAGGTACATAGCTGAGCAAGCTGACATTTCTCCTATGCAGAAGGTCATATACTGATGTTCTCAAAAGTTTCTTCGAAGATAAGTTGTTACAGAGCCAACAGCTCTTTGGATCAGAGAAGAGATGCCAAAAGATACTTGATCTGATTCCTGATGAAAGTGAGAAAAAAAAAGAATGTCCATAAGATACTTTCTGAAATCACTTATATGCCCATGTAGGTATTCAATATCAATCTGAAATGCATTAATTTCTAGATGTCGCAAGTGAGCTCCATGACAAATGGCAAGGAAATATGCGATCTTCTATTTCAAAGGAAGATGTCAATGTAGGCAGATGGGAGCAATTGAAGACAACCTTGCAGTCAGGAAAGAACAAGGTTCGTGTTTCAGCTCCTGCAGTCCTACTTGCCAGTCCATATTTGCATTGTCTTGTTCTCATCAGAATGTTATTGCCTGTTCCGGTATTTCATTTACTATTGCATCTGGTAATTCATGCTATTATGTGGAATAATAGGGGTGATATCTTGTGATTCAGGGTCAGGGACTTCGTAGATGTGTCGAAGAGATTGTCTTCTCTTACACATATCCAAGACTTGACATGGAGGTAAAAGAAAAATAATCAGATATATGTTTTTTTAGTATGCAATTTATGGTTGGTCTCACTCTAATCAAGTTGATATTTCATAACAGGTTTCGAAGCACATGAATCATTTACTAAAAGCCCCTTTTTGCATACACCCGAAGACAGGTAGTTACATGGAACAAAATTTTTGTTTATGGATTTTAGTGAATTATAAGGTATTAAGGTGGCATGTTTGTATGCTCCCAGAGATTGTAGCTTGGTTAGGAATTTATTCTTTGTATCCCTTTGAATATATTCTTACTTGTACGAGTTCACTTAAAGCTCGCACTTATGCTTTTAGTTTGCTCTTGCTTGTGATGCATCAACTATTCAGTTTATCCACTGCCTGAACTGAATACTTGCGGACCAGTGCTGACATTCGATCTTTTTAATATTTTCTAGGTCGTGTTTGTGTGCCAATTGATCCCAATGATTGCGATGATTTTGATCCTACATCTGTTCCGACTCTATCTCAGGTATGATCCATAGAGCCAACCGAAACTGAAGATAATGTCCTAACGTGTCATATTCTTCCAAGCATCATGGTGCCATGCTGATTTGTTAAATGACTACACATCTCAGCTTTTAGGAGAGCTCAATGCTGCCGGCTTTCAGACTGATTCTGAAAATAGTAAGTGATTAAAAGCATGCACCTTTTGTAAATTTGTGCTAAAGCATACCATCTGTAATTTAATTGCAAGCTATCACATTTTAGTAATACGGAGCCTTGTAAGTTGATCATTCTTGACAACCCTTCACACATTTCAGGCTGGGAACGAACGTCCCTTGAGAAATCCATCAGGTTTTTCAGAACCTCATTTCTGCAACCTCTGCTGAAAGCGTGCAAGGTATGATCAGCACTTCGGCTATATTTCTATGGATGTGACTCCATGCATGTTCATCTGACGACTGAAGCGCTGCCAAACATGAGATGACCTGTTGCTCTTTTATGTGACTGGATCGTGCATTCTGAAATGCAGTGCTTGCTTACGAACAGTCAAAGCTCTATTCACTTAAAAATATGCAGTAGATGAGGGGAAATCAAATCTCAGTTTTGGCCTTGCTGTTTTGCAGGAGGAACTGGAAAGTGCATACAACGCGAAGCTCCAACAGTCTAAGAATTCCTTGAATTGGTAATCTGTACATGCACAATACCTGGACCTGTGCACCATTGTCAGCTCCTCTCCTACCAGAGGGGAACCATTGCCGATCCTACCGTCCTGCAAGCATTGCAAGTGGATGATCGTGGGCTTGTTTAACACGATTAGTGCCCCACTGGCCCTGAAGTTTGTCGATGCTCAGTTGTCCTTTGCTGAATTATCAGTTCCAAGTTGTAACTATGAATTTGAGAGGTTGATAGACAAGTGGTCTAGTGTAGGATTTACCATCATAGAGAAGTTCTGGCACAAGGGAAAATGAGTTGTGCCAGAATAACCTGTAACTTTGACTCGTGTAAGCTCATTTGTATGGAGAAGTTCCCAACACAAAGATATCATCTTATGTCTGCTGGACGATCATTTTGGTGTTTGCCATGCCGATACTAGTGTCAGGTTGACAGGATACATAATCGTACGAGCCCTCGTAATACAAGAACTTCGATTGACGGTACTATAAATCGGCCTGAACTGGAGCTGAGACACATGCTTGATTGCCACTGTGGCTGTCACACGACCACGCTTAAGGTTCATTTTTCACAGAATTTACTTCTGATACCGCCCGTGGGGCCGCAAGGCTCACATCCACATGAAGAAATGTGGATGTGAGCCTTGCAGCCAATTTCTTGTTCCATTGGTGCAAAGATAAGATGAAAATAGAACGGCCAACGGCATCTTCCATTAACGAATGCAATTCTGCTACAACACTGCACGCTTTACATACAAACAGCACAATACTGTACCTGTACATGGTATTTACAATATTTACATGCCACTGCTTGCAGCTGAGCTTACCAAAACGGGCACCACCTGTGAAATGAAATAGAAACAAGCATGCAACGGTGAATAAACTTGTAAAACCAGTGGTCTACTCAAAACACAAAATCACAGTTGGCAGAAAGGCAAAAAATTATGACACATACCCGACGTAATTTTGGCACAGGTTTTCATGTGAAGTGGCTTGGAGTATGAGCTTCTGAACCTGGACTTTCACGGATAAACCAGGTTCCACATCCCTGGCATCTCCTGAAGCCAAGTGTTCACTGCCATGTTGTGTCGAGCTGCCTGCTCCTGAGGACCCAGACGAGAAGTCACGCCCCGTTAGCTTGTGGCTCATCCGTGCCATTACAGCTACAGCACGCTCATTCAAAACCTCATTAGCGTCACCGAGTTGATTGACCGCCTGCATGGGCAACATAAATGGTTACTCCGGCATGCGGCTAAGTTCTGCACGTAATTGATCTGCATGTAAACAAACAATAAAGGATTGGAAAGAACCGGCAACCTGCAGCAACTCCCTCTCACGGACTCCCCGATGAGGTTGCATGAGCTCACGATTAGTTGCAGCTTCTTCACTACTGACAACTGTGTGGGCATTGGCATTTCCAGAGTTTGGAACTTGAGGAACTTCATTGAAATTGAACAAACGCCAATTGATTAGAGGGTCATGTACAAATGCCTGCAGAAACAAAATGCAGAAAATTAGGAAATGCCTAACAAACATACATAGCGAAAGCATGTGGGGTACATGCACGCAGAAAGGACATTAATTGATGAGAAAATATATGGTCGTCCCTTAAAATATAGTGCATTGGGAACATCAACTAGAAAAAGGAAAACATCAGAGATTGAAAATTTCATAATTACTGCTAGAAAAAATATGGTGCCCGGAGAAATTCAAGAAAATAATCCTCTTGTTTGTATGGGATAACTTGCATTATTTGATCAAGACGTTGATGCCTTTATTTTATCAAGGCTTAAGAAAATGCTAGACTGGACTCCTTATAGGCTTTGTAATAAAATTTCAAAATCTATCTGCACCCAAAAAGCAGTTCTGTATAGGTAAATGCATGCTATGTGGCAGCCCCGTACGAAAATTAAATGAAAAATGTAATCATCTCACCTCCATCATGGCCATGACACTGTCTCTGTTTGTTCGAAGGACTTGCATCACATTTTCACAAGTTGTTCTGAAAGTACCCTCGATACCACTAACTTCCATAGCTTTCACAAGCATTCTAGTCAAACGGAATGGTACCTACACCATCAATTAAAAATTGGTAAAAAAAATGTCTCAAACATTAAAGCAATGGATATACCATAGAGTTACAAGGCGTGCATGACAATCTGAGAAAAGAAAAAGAATATATCGGAGAGGCAGCCAAAAAAAAAAGTGCATTGTGTTATTCAACAATGCAGCACCATAATGCCCAGAAACAAAGCTTACCTTTTCAGGGAACTTCTCTCGATTCATTGAAGCCTCAAAGCAATCCCCAAAATCAATGTGTAATATTTTTCCACTGAAGCAAAAGCAATTTTAGACTTCAAGACTACAAAAGAACTGCACAAGAGATAAGGTTCACTTGAATTAAAGTTCTTCAGATGTACCTATGGCGATCTAACATAAGATTACTTGGATGTCGATCCCCTAAACCAAGCAAATAGCCAACCTGCAAAATAACACTTTGATCATGTCAATGTGCTCATCAAGATTTCATTGAAGAACCTGACGGTAACACATACCATGCTCATAACAGCCAGACTTCTAGTGTAATTTGTTCGGCGCTCAAGCCATACTTCAGAAGTTCGACTTTTTAGCCACAGAACCTGCAACAGTTTTGTTTTAGGAGATGGTGTTACAATGTTGTGACATGTGAAAGCAAAGGGCATGCAGTCCATTTTGAGCAGTGTTTAAAAAAGCCGCCGGCTAGACCGCTTAAGCACCGCCTAGGCGCTAGGTGGTGCTCCACCGCTTCTTCGATTAGGCTGTTAAATAAGCATTTTCCCCTATTTTCACAACAAATATGTGTTGATATGCATGTTTTCACTATTTTTTCCTATCTTTTATATTTATTTGCTAAAAGTACAAACGCCTAGGACCGCTTAAGCGTCGTCTAGGGCGGTGCTCAACTGCCCGCTTAGTTTTTCCGCTTTTTAAAACACTGATTTTGAGTAAAAGTACAAGGTAATACCTTCGCAAGGTCATTTCCTTCAGTATTTTGCAAAGCATGCTGAAACACTTCCACCTTTGCGATTAGGGGCAAATGATCATAATCAGGAGCAAAAGCCAACATCAGCCTGTGCTCTTGATTTAAGAAAATCTGGACAAGAAAGAAATGTTAGTTGCTAACAGAAAACAAACTACTTACAGCTTGATTCAGATTAAAAAAAAAAACTATAACAAACAAACCTTCCTAGCATCTCTGTATTCACGGATCAGAGCATGAAGTGTGTCACAGTTAGGAACCCATCCAATTAAACCACTGTTAGGTGACAATGGTATAACAGCATATCTTTGGATTGACAGATCTTTCTCTGATGTTTTCCTTGAGTTCTCTAAGAGAGTATTCACCAGACCAAAAAGCTAAAATGGAGAAAGAAGACATTTAGATATTTGCATTAAAAAAAAGATATTTAGATGTCAAAAAAGAATAAATTAGACAAAAACATCAAAATTAGCAAATTCTGTCACACTCTAGCTCATCATGACAATTGATATTGAGGAAAGACAACCACTATTTATGCTCCGGTCATACATTTTCTAACAGTTTCACTTCCTACTGTACGCCCAGTAAGAAAAACTGGCTTTTATATTAGTGGAATTGCCTGTTACAATTTTTCAGCAACATTCAAACTGAATATCAAAGAAATACAATGAAGCTTATGGCTGATTAGTAGCTTTATGAATCGGCAAACGAACAACCTTTGAGACAGATTCTGTACTTGTGGCAACGGCAATACAAATTGATGCAAGAATATTCACATGTACATCCTCATGGGGGTTGTACTCTGTCATAAGATATGTGTTTCCCAATGCTATTGACTACCGAAAGGACTACCCAAATCATTACATAGGGATGGATAAATTATCGAAACACTGACCTGCATTACACGTTCATCTTGCCGTAAATCTTCATGGCCTTTAAGCAGGAATGCATAATCATTGCCATCACTTCCATGAATAGTCAGTTTTCTTGGTCTTTGTTTCGATGTTATCACAATCAATTGGGGAACAAAATACTCAATTGTAACAAGTGGTGAATCTGGAAGCAAAATTTTACTCTCGATGTTAAAGTTATTCAAGAAGAATCAAAGCAAAACAAACATTAGTATAAGAACTTCTGTTGGGAGCATCATATTATCTTATTTACATATGAAACTTGGAGATCACCTAAAAAAAACTTGGACAGGAGATCCAACAAAATTGGTTATGCTTTTCAAAACAAACATATGGTGTGCCATGATAGTTTGTCCAAGTTCATGCTAACTGGGATAAAATAACAAGGACAGCACATTCAACAGTGGCAAATAATGGAGAAGAGTAATGGGTGGTTTGTGTTTTTGATATTCTCTTAAATAGGGTGTCACTGTCAACGAGTAGAACTGAGTTTGTAGGCGTGCGTCAAAAGGAGTAGAAGTGTAGAACTAATTTGAGCTTTTAGGATTTCCATGTATGTATAGTTGTGTACTGCATGATTTCAAGTAGTAAAAAACATAACCCAGACATGTACCAGACCACTTACACATCAACAACTGTGGATAAGAAAAGAAAATGTAGCGATATCGAAACTCAGTAATTTAAGAAAGCAATAATCAGTAATCAAATAACCTGCTGTATAAGTTCCTGGCACAGCCAGTTCCAACTTCCGACACTTGAGTAGCTCAGGTGAAACAGACTGAAAGAAAAAGTTCATAATTAGTGAAGATAGCAGATGAAAAAAATACTACTTAATGAACAATAATAAAGTTCTTACGTGCAAATCGAGAGTTGTAAGACTTGGAAGCTGTTTGTCTATTCTTCTGAAAACATGGTAATACAAATCCCATGCCTAAAGAATAAGCAGGCATCATCAGTCACGTTTTTAATAAAAGGTAATTGACAAGATATCAAGTAACAGTCTTTACGTACCTTAGTTAACTCAGCATCCTCGCCTGTAGCCCGATATTTTAAACAGCATTCATGGGCTTCCAGTAGTTCATGTCCATAAGCCTGAGCATATTGTTATAAACATACGTTATGAAACACAATACATGATTAATTCGATTTGAGAATTGCATTATACTTAGATAATTCCATAGGTCAGGGAGCAGAACGAAACATTGTTCAAAAGTCAAGACAACATAAGGTGAATGAAACAAAATAGATGCAAGCATATTTTTATGAAAGAATGCCCAGATTTTAGGGCAGAGAACTGCAGCATGAAGTTTCTGTGAAAACAATACCTGAATGAAAGCATTCTCTTTGATGGTCTCAGCCCCTCTCTCAAGCATTGCATGCAATGGCTCAAGTACTGCAAGCATTCCCTCAATATTGTGTTCACCAAAATACATCCTACTAGCTTCTTCAAGAGCTTCATGCCACATCTCATGCCACAGAATTGCGACCCGTATCAATTCCTTGGAAACAAGTTGTGCCTAGAGCAACAAAGTAGAGTTAGACGTGCTATGCATCTTCCATAGAAATCCACAGTTAATGAATGCTAACCTGGTCAACAAGACCACCGCTATGCTGGCGAATCTTATCAACAACCTCTTGTGCTGCACGTTGCCTCAGTATACTTATAGATTTGCAAGCAACCAACAGTGGGTACATCAATGCCTGGTTGAGTACAGTCACCAAAACAGAAAATAAGATGACCAAGTAAAATTGACAAAAAAAAAAGGCTCGACTTCCTGATGGGTGCCAGCCAGTTAACCGTTGACTGGTTGTAAACATTAAGTCAGTAGCTATGGTACCCACCAGTACTATAGGTCTGTTTCAGACGAATATGCTAGTATCTAAGGAAACTCAATAATTTAGGGAAAAGAACAAAGACAAATGAAACAAAACAACTTTAACCAAGGAAAATAACCAAAGAACATGATGGAATCCGGTCCACACCTCCCTCCTCCCTCCCACCCATCCACAAAAATACCCAAAGAAGGATAAAGGAGGAACATAAAAAACTAGCCACAAAATACAGATGATATAATAACGGCGAACCACAAAATACTAGTAACTCAGTGACCATCTTGAGCAATTTAAAAGCTTGATTTTGAAAGGTCCTATTTAAAGAATGCATGTAATACAGTGATACTTAGTTGTTTCTCTAGATTAATGGATATGGATGACAGATCTTCTTGGACCTACAGCACTGAAGTTGGTATAGCAACGCACACATCGTAACTTACATTGTAGCCTGCACGGGTACTCTAATAAAACAGTCACAGTAAATAGTAGCTATGGTAAGGGAAAATACAAACCTGTGGATGACCTTTCCCAATTCGAACTAGCAATGATTGTATCAGTTCTCTAACGACTCTATTATTTGAATGTATCCTTGCAATTATTTGCGGCAATACAACCAACCACATTTCAATCTTGACAAGTGAAAAGCCATTCTGCAACGCCATTTGAACTTCTGAGGTAGCCCCATGGTTGAACCAAAGTGTCAAGAGACGAAGGATATCCTATAAAGAAAATTAAAAGAACTTTCAACAACTAAAATTCATGTAAAACATTGTTAAACAAGGCATTAGGTAAGACTATTTTTCTGCAGTCATAGTAGAGCAGGTAGAAAATTTCAAGCCAGCAAGAAGTTGCAATAGAACTTATTTTTGGGTAAGTGTTCCACAATTGAAAGTTTAGGCTAGTCCAGTCTCAGCCAACAGTCATTGCTAGTTCTTCCAAGTTACATCTGATCAGTCTTCAATCATTCATATTTACAAAATTTCACCTTTTCTTGAAGCATGCAAAAATTCCACTTAAGCTGGAATTACTAAGGATAGCAAAAATGGACCAGCTCAAGGTATGAAATTGATCCATGTTACACACGACTTATACCGCTCCATTGATTATCCCAGACACATAAAACAAGTTTCTATAATGATTAAGTATATGTCCACTCCAATAAGAGCTGACACGAAGAGAACATTAACATTTTTCTTTACCTTTTTATATTTAATATATCTACTACAAGAGCAGGGGCTTCCCTTGCTGTATATTCCTCCAAAAAAAAAAGAAAGAGGAACAATAACATAAAAGCAATGTCCACAAACAAAAAGCATCAGCTGTTTGATTTTTCTGAAGCTACCTGTTGGGCCTACAATAGAACACTTCATCGAGATGGCAAGAACCAGCTGAAGTATTAAAATAAATATAATTTTTTGAGCTTCTGGCTTCCCAGAAATTAGCAGAAAAAAATAAGAAACAAAAAGTTCACCTGTAAGCTGTCATCGACCCCTTTGGTTGTAGATGCCCAAGCAATAGAGTAAAAGTATCCAGTTACTGCAGCAACCACATATTTTCCTGCAATATCTGGTCGCCCTCGCATTGTATAGCGTGACATGACTTCGGTATTGAATAAAGCCCATGTGTGCCAGGCCTTGCCCCAGTCATTGGCACTTAGTGTGGCATTCTTGTAAGAGATCAAAATTTCTGGAAGGAAAACAAAATTATTTCAAATAGAAGGAAAGGGAGAATGTTTGAGAAAGGTAAACTTTTCCTCATACCTTGTATAGAATCATCATCCAACGCAGGTGACAATGCTCTCTTCCAGCTGCCAAGTGTCAAATAAACGCGAGCAATAAGTGGTACTCCAGAATTCGGAATGGTACCATGGTTTGATGATATTCCAGAGAAACTACTCATTGTAGTGGCCAGCTGTACAGACAATTCCTATTTTCACGAATTAAAAAAAGGAGAGTATGAATTATGATTACATGGTGCCACACGTAAAATAAATGCATACTGCAAATTTACAATCGGGGTAAATCTTACTTGTAACCTAGAAAATGCCTCCCTCATTTTAAGCTCATCTCCAATGGCATATTGATATTTCAGATAAGCCAGGACTACTTGTGGATGTGCATGATACAGCGTCATTTCAGAAGATTCAGGATCAAACTGCAAGTGGCAGAAGAAAATAATTTTATAAGGAGACCTTACATCACAGGCACATGCTGAGTGACAATGAATAGTAACATACCTGCAAAAGTTTGACTAAAGTGGATCTAGCCTGACTAATACGACCATTCTTCCAGCAAAGTTTAGCAAATTTTATCCAAGTGTCTCTGTCTTCATTAGGAGGAAGAACCAACTCTCTAACAGCAAGTAGGGCTTGCCACACCTGAAATATTTCCGGAAGTCAATACATATGGAGAACATCGCAAAGATATTTTTCATCAGCACAAAAATCATGCTCACCTCAACATTCCGTTTTGTTCCTTTAATACGCTCATTCCACATATTGCGAATAAGTTCTCTTCTTCCGTCAGCAATCGGACTCTCCACCGGAAGAGTGCAGTAATCAATCACCTAATTTGCACCATTCATTTAGTTACTAGCAAACAGTAGCAGCTGTATTCAGAACGTATCCTATAACCTAGAATAATAATACCTCTTCCAGTTCTGAAAGCTGTTGAACCCGCACCATGTTATTATAAGCACGTTCATAACTCTCAAGTACCTAGCCACACATGGAATTATTTGAGGAAAAAATATAATTACAAGGCAAACAATAAAATTCTTAAAGAGCAAACTGGTAATAAGTAAAAGCACTATAGCCTATTTTGCTGTCGTTTCCGAAAACCGTGGTATTGACTCCTGAAACACTATAATTCTATAAACCAGAGCCATGATCAATGTTTACAGAAAAGAGGTCCAGGGTGGTGTTTCAAAAAGTTTTAAAAGACTACCTAGCAATACTATGGTTTGAAGATTACAAGATTTGTTACAGCTAGACAGACCTTAGTTTTTAAACCCAAAATAGCTCTGTAATACCGTAATATTTTGCCTAAACTCGACAAAAAAGAAGGTGCATCCAAACAGGGCCTTAACCTTTCATTGCATAAGTAGGAAAAAAAACTCCCGAAAAAAGTATGTAAAACTGTAGTATGGATATGTTACCAGTGCTGCAAGTTCTGTAGCCAGACACCGCCGAGCTCGCTCAACATATATTTTAGCTTCATCATACTGTCAAAGAAAACACAACATTGCCTAACGAATATGATCATATTACAAGAAAATAATAATAATAAAACACAAAACAACCAAATACCTTTTTACAGCGGACTGAAAGAACAGCTCGGAAGAAAGCACCGTTGCTGCTTCCATCACCACTAGCAGTCGTGTTACCTAACATACGGAGCTTGTTTTCATCCCCATCATCCAGACGAGAAACATATTCTGCCATATGGTCCCATTCACCCATATGCCAAGCAGCATTTGCAGCCTATGAAAATCAAAAGTAGTCAGAAGGACAAAGATTACAAGTACAAGCGTACAATACAATGGATAATCAGATACATCCATACCATTGGAGCCATTTCAAGTCGAGCAGATGGTTCTGCGCCAGTCCATTGCTCTCTGCACAGTGCACTTAAATCTTCCCAGCGAGCCAACGCCGCTAGACACCTCATTCGACCTAAAAATATGCATACATTTGTTTAGGTACCATAAATTTGATAGAGCTAACAGAACGGAAATAAAATTTCGCACTACCTAATTGAGCATCCAAGTTTTGTAATGGGCTAGATGCTTGAGATGACTTGATGGTGTACGCTCGGAGTGCCTCATCCCAACGGTGCAATTTCTCATACCTGCATTACACAAAATTTTAAACGTGTCCGCACAGATAATCGTATTGAAAGCATTGCTGTTTCTGGAACAAACTAGATAGAAGAGCATGGAATTTATACCATGATTCTTTCAATTGCACTTCTAAGTGCTGTTGTGAGTAAGTCAGTATCCCAATAGCTGCCTGCAGAAATAGCAGATGGTGTTAATATACCATGACAGGTAATTCTTTTATTAATATAGAATAAGACAAAGGAATCAACCTCATGTTGGTGCAGTTGATTGTTGATATGAATAAGGGATTCGACCACAGTTACAGGATTAGCACCCATCTTCTTTGTGCATACAGCATCAAACTCTATTTGAGGAAAAAATATAATTACAAGGCAAACAATAAAATTCTTAAAGAGCAAACTGGTAATAAGTAAAAGCACTATAGCCTATTTTGCTGTCGTTTCCGAAAACCGTGGTATTGACTCCTGAAACACTATAATTCTATAAACCAGAGCCATGATCAATGTTTACAGAAAAGAGGTCCAGGGTGGTGTTTCAAAAAGTTTTAAAAGACTACCTAGCAATACTATGGTTTGAAGATTACAAGATTTGTTACAGCTAGACAGACCTTAGTTTTTAAACCCAAAATAGCTCTGTAATACCGTAATATTTTGCCTAAACTCGACAAAAAAGAAGGTGCATCCAAACAGGGCCTTAACCTTTCATTGCATAAGTAGGAAAAAAAACTCCCGAAAAAAGTATGTAAAACTGTAGTATGGATATGTTACCAGTGCTGCAAGTTCTGTAGCCAGACACCGCCGAGCTCGCTCAACATATATTTTAGCTTCATCATACTGTCAAAGAAAACACAACATTGCCTAACGAATATGATCATATTACAAGAAAATAATAATAATAAAACACAAAACAACCAAATACCTTTTTACAGCGGACTGAAAGAACAGCTCGGAAGAAAGCACCGTTGCTGCTTCCATCACCACTAGCAGTCGTGTTACCTAACATACGGAGCTTGTTTTCATCCCCATCATCCAGACGAGAAACATATTCTGCCATATGGTCCCATTCACCCATATGCCAAGCAGCATTTGCAGCCTATGAAAATCAAAAGTAGTCAGAAGGACAAAGATTACAAGTACAAGCGTACAATACAATGGATAATCAGATACATCCATACCATTGGAGCCATTTCAAGTCGAGCAGATGGTTCTGCGCCAGTCCATTGCTCTCTGCACAGTGCACTTAAATCTTCCCAGCGAGCCAACGCCGCTAGACACCTCATTCGACCTAAAAATATGCATACATTTGTTTAGGTACCATAAATTTGATAGAGCTAACAGAACGGAAATAAAATTTCGCACTACCTAATTGAGCATCCAAGTTTTGTAATGGGCTAGATGCTTGAGATGACTTGATGGTGTACGCTCGGAGTGCCTCATCCCAACGGTGCAATTTCTCATACCTGCATTACACAAAATTTTAAACGTGTCCGCACAGATAATCGTATTGAAAGCATTGCTGTTTCTGGAACAAACTAGATAGAAGAGCATGGAATTTATACCATGATTCTTTCAATTGCACTTCTAAGTGCTGTTGTGAGTAAGTCAGTATCCCAATAGCTGCCTGCAGAAATAGCAGATGGTGTTAATATACCATGACAGGTAATTCTTTTATTAATATAGAATAAGACAAAGGAATCAACCTCATGTTGGTGCAGTTGATTGTTGATATGAATAAGGGATTCGACCACAGTTACAGGATTAGCACCCATCTTCTTTGTGCATACAGCATCAAACTCCATTTCTTTATAATGGAGGGCTTTCGCAAATGCTCGACACTGATATAAAGAGTTAAAAGATTAAAGAAAAGGGGAAAAACGAATCACGAGAATGCAAGCGTATGCCGAACTACTAACAGATATGTGTGGGGTGCGTGTTGTACGGGCTATTTGCCCCACTAATTCTTCTTAATATAATGATACGCAGCTCTCCTGTTTGTTCAAGAAAAAGCATACATGCCGAACTACACAGACAGCATAAGCAAAATTCACCTTTTCAGCAAGAGCACCAAGCAGCCTGGTATCAATTGGAAGAGGTTTTTCGTCATGTTCCATAAACTCTGCCTGCATGCAGAAGGGAACAATTGAAAGGAAACGACGCCAAAAACAAACATAAGAATGATAGACAAAACCAATTTACCAAGTTCAGAAGCGTGGCAAGAATTTCTGGAGGTATATTTTGAGATGAGAAAGCTGTCTTGAGACTTCTAACCAATTGTTCCTGAGATGACTCGTTCATTTGGGCCCAGCAACTTGCAAAACCCGCAGCAAACAACTCGCGACCAACCGAAGGCTGGACAATTTGTGTCAGAAAAATGTATCATAAGATGAGTAACATATTCTAAAGATTTACTTCACCTGAAGCTGAGCTAGCCTTGCACAGGTGCGTAATGCAGGAGATGGTGACTCTTTGAGAAGTGCGATACTGAAATGCCTCATCCATTCAGCCCAGTCCTCCCTAGTACTCCGCTGAGAAGCCTCACCGGCACTTCTCAATCGAACATCGTTGACCTTAGCAATCAACAGTATTAATAAATAAAAGACACTTGAGATTATACAAAAAAAATGATATGAAGAAAATCAAATTGGAATATTGAGTTTAATCTAGAATACAAATAGTATGCACAGCATTCCATAAGTCATGTCGCAGTCATTTTCTTACTAAAAGCAACTTCTTTCCTAATAGTGAAGCACAACTGTTTATCATCACAAACTAGTAGATCATGAATCAGGTGTATGGTTAAAGCACTTTCTAGCATTGGGAAGTCGTCATGCATTAGAGAGCATGTGTCCTGACAATACAATTAGGTCAAAACCTAAGTAGAGGTGGAACTATAAGCTTGTCCAAAATACCAAAATCACTGCAATGCCATTATAGAGATCGCTAAGACTAATTATATACTCCGTATTACTCTATTGTATGGTCGAGTTCAACCCAGTCCTGGTGTCTGAAAACAAGTGATGTATAAGTAGCCAGCCTCTTTCAGATGTTATGCATATGCAGAAAAGCTGGGATCTACTGTAGCACTTTAGCATATGCACGAGCACTACAACCCTGAACAGATGCACCATTATTTCATAATTCTGGAAAATGGGTCAAAGGTCTTTAGATGTAGTATTACATAAGGATCAACATGACCATACCATAATTTGGCCTAGCAAATTTTATAGACAACCAGATACTGGAACCAAATGATCAACAAAGCCTCAGGTAAGCAGATTGTTCTGGAACATTTTAGCGTTGGGGAAAAAATAAGGAATCCGTGCAAGGCCAGTTTTTGTTCCCAAGAGCAGCCCATTCTCATTTGGAAGGATACATTTTAAATGGAAATGTTTTCAAAATCTGACAAGTAAAAGTCAAATATTATACTCTGAATAGCATTGTCTATAGAAAATTGGTCAATCACAGGTTACGGCCAGTTCAGGTTTCTCTGCCAGGAGAAGGCTAGATCCCAGTAGTTTTTGGATTATAAACTTGCCAAAATCTGGCTCGTCAATTCATGCTCATACAGAGATTTAAAAGTTGGAAGCTAACTGTTGATGGACTTAATGGTCTTGACCAACCATGTTTCAATCAAAGTCCTGGCAAGCCAATCCAAAACTTGCAAGTCACAGGGGCAAACTGTTTAATATTGACCAAAACACCAGGCAGTAGTTTTTGGATCATAAACTTGCCAAAATCTGGCACGTCAATTCATGCTCATACAGAGATTTAAAAGTTGGAAGCTAATTGGTGATGGACTTAATGGTCTTGACCAACATGTTTCAATCAAAGTCCTGGCAAGCCAATCCAAAACTTGCAAGTCACAGGGGCAAGCTGTTTAATATTGACCAAAACACCAGGACAGCACCTAACATGTTAGACCTGAACTTTAATGGTCAAGGTACAATGAGGATAAAACATCTTACTTGATGACTTCTTGATTGTCTCTGTGTTTCATCAGCTGCCTCTGAAGGTGCGCCATCAAAATCATCAAGGGGGTCACTAATGACATCAGGTGGACACTGTGTGTACTTTTGTAAAGATAAATTTTCAGTGATGAGCGACTCTCGCCTGACTAAACGATTTTCAATCTCATCCCATTTTCTGTACTGTAAATAATGACAATAAGCACAAACTAGACAGATATCTAAATGATGAAAGCATGAAATCAAAATAACATACCCGCAAATGGTGCTTCACGAGAATTTTGCGTATTGACGGTATAAAAATCGTAAATTCTTCTCCAAGAGCATGTGCGAGACAGCAAAGTGCCTCTGCAGCATCTTTCCTCAGATCATCATTGTTACTAGTCATAAGAGGGATAGAAGAAACAGTTCAGCTAATAATGAGTACAAAAAATAAAGTTCAAAATCACAGCAAATGAAGCATACACATATCTCACAACGAATATAAGCTAAATAGCACGCTTCTATGAATGTCACTTTCCACAACACCTGCTAATGAAGTTGCCCTAAATTGAATGCTTATTTTTCTTTTCTTTTTTCGAAAACAAGAGGGGGTTATAATAACCAAGCAATTGCTGTCCCTAATACTTTATTACACTTAACACTGTTACACAAAAAAGTACTTATATGCTTCGTGTGTAAGATTTCACAAACAGAATCATATTTAAACGCATAAAACCAGAGTTTTCAAAACTTCTAATAACATCTTCCTATTTTTACAGTGTGCGACCGTGTGTGATACCCACAGCTTAAATGCCACCCAGTGTTACTCATTACAATTTTAAAATTTAATGAGGACTTTAAATCAATATGATAATAGTGGGCTTAATCAGTCCTAATTTTATAAGCTTAAAAATAACAAAAATCCGTAACATATTATCTGTTTTTCTTTAAGACAAACACTAACGGAAGGGGAACAGTTACTTCTAACCATAAATCTTACCCATCCAATACAAGCTTCAGATGATGCACCAAAGACGAAACATGAGTACCGACCTGAACAAGACATGCAAATACACATGATATATGCATTATAAAGATACAGAAGATTCTAAATTGTAGGTCACTTTAGTGAAAATTGCATCGCACATCAAACCAGATAATAGTATCAACTAACCTGCACTTTAGGTATAAGCTTGGTCAAAGTGACAATAGCACGCCGCCTGATATCAACCAGCTCCACTTTAAATAAACGAACAAGGACTGGAGCAACCAAGTGCATGTGTTCATCCAAATTTCCTGAGGGGACACCCATTCATTTTAACACGCATTATAATCAACAAAATATCCACTGAAAGAAAATGGGAAATGAGACGAACCCCCAAAAACTTCAAGTGTGTGTAGTATATCAGGAACATAGTAATAATCATTGCATCGTTCAGCATCCCCTAAGACTTGAATACAGCTTGGTAGAATGTGAAGTAAATACATTCTGAACTCATCGTTTAATGCTAGGCATAGTTGCTCAACAAGGTGAAGAACCTGGAGGAGACAATAGTTTAGAAATTCAGAAACCCATTGTCTGACATACCAATATGAGAAAATGCAACTGAAGATTGTTTAAACACAAGACAGGAGAAAAACCACTGAAACAGTTCTACACATACACAAGCAAACCTCACAAGATAGATGCAAAAAACTGATGGCTATTGTTCTTCTCTACATTAATCATTATAATAATCACGCCGACTCATACCCAGGGTTATCCTCACAAAAGCCATATGGTTAATTAATGATTCACTAGTTGTTCCCAGAGATTTCCAACAACCAAAAAGATGGTTCCCGAGAAAACAATTTCAGGCTACTGTTCTCCTTTTGCAGCGGAAGATAAATAATAAAGATTGTTTAGATTAATCCGAATATGATATGGCGATCTACTAATAGAGGCTGTGATCGGAACGGCCGCTGTAGCTGTGCAGTGCTGTTTGCACTGTACCCGTGAGAGTAGCAAACAGAAGCAGCTGCTGCCATAGCCAAGCAAAAATCGCTGCCGATCACAGCCAGACATAGTTCCACAGACATGGTCCTATGCTTGACAAGTGGCATGGTCCAAATAGATTAGCCCGCTGTAAGCAAAGTGTAGCCAAGAAAAAAACAGCAGATAACAATCACAGAAATGCCTAGTACAATACCGGTGAACCCTGTGGACTTTGTACGGTCCGGATTGGTGCAGGCAAGCTGAATGAGGAAGTCCACAATTCAGAGATGAGAGAGAGTATGTCTTGTAAGTATTTCCGAATGTGCTGCAAAATAGGTAAATTTAGTGGAATAATCTTAGACAGCACTTGCAAAAAATAAACTTTCGAATAATTGCAGTATAACATGAACGAACAATGGGGAGCACTTTAAGACAGATTACCTGCCGGACAATAGATACCAATGTCCCAAGCTTCCAGGTTATAAACTCTTTCAAACCACCATCCTCACACAAGCGAACGGCACGAAATAGCTCAGGCAGAACCTTTAAAAGCAAAGATCAAATATTTAGGTGTATTCATTCAATCTCTTTATTTACATTTAATAGTGACACAATTGAAGCTAATACATGTAACAATAGGAAATAAATAGGTCAACTAGTAACAATAGGCAGATATATGGAAACATAGAAATAAATAGGTCAATCTGATGACATCCCAGTGAGATCGGCACAAGTATAGAAACAAATAGGTAGTAACATAATGAATTAAAGAATGCTATAAAACAGAACAGAAATAACAATAAATGAAAACAAATTGAGAGCCACTCACCTTTGGTAAATATGGTACGCAGCCAAGGCCCATTGACTAGATGAAATATTACCATAGGCAAACAGAGGAAAAATTAAAGTGATTACAGTGCCGATGAATATAAGATTGTTGAAGAAAGGGCCAAAATTGCAAAGTAAATACCTTAAAGATAAAGATAAGAGAGCCAACCACCATTTGATGATAACTTGAAAGGGAGGGATCACGAAGAATCCGCATAAGTGAACTAATTGCAACCTAGCAATATGAGAACAAGGTGACACAGGAGAATAATTAAATATCGTATTTCGAATAAAAAAACAAAACCATACTGTTGAATAGTAGTCCTCAGATGCTGAAAAAGACGGCCAGAAGTCTGTAGGTAACTCTTCCATGGAAACAATATGCTGTGCGGTCTCAATTGTTGGCCGCAAGACTTCTCTATGCTGACCAGGTAAATTATGTTGGTTGCGCTTATGTGCATGAGGGTCCAATGCGCCCATAATCCCTAGAACCTGGAAGAAAGAAATTATTGCCTGGTTGCTTGATCCAGAGCATCATATAATTTCATTAAAAAAAATAAAAATCAACTAAATTATACCTTCAACACTTCTAGTCTGGTTGACCATTCCAATTCACCATTCAGCAACTTCAAGAGTAAGCCAAGCAATGGTGGATACTCATTATAAGGAGCAATAACATACCTAGTGGATCATAAATGAAAAGACCATATGTCATGTCCAAAGTACAGTAATATACTTGTACAAGTGGAAACAATTGCAGAGGCTTTATCATAAATCCTCAATATTTAATCGAGTAAGACTATATCAGACCATATTGTAAAGCATGTAATATAGAAAACAAAATGCAGTGAATCGGTAACAGAACAAACAAGAAAATGACAAGAGCAAAGCAGCAAATAAAAAAAA
>LAPY01000659.1:47202-62707 GCA_000970635.1 Eragrostis tef
GGTAACAAAATTCAAATTTAAAAAACCTAAATGAAAATATAAATAATATAGATTTCAAAACTATTGGACAAATATCAAGTCCATTTATTTCTTTTTGTCTTTAGTTCAGAAATATCAATTGTACAGATCCGAACTATAAATCTCTGCACATGTCCAATCTTTTGTGTAACCAAATGCATTGCATCATTGAAAAGGGGGAACAAGAACAAGAAACAATAACGAGAGAAAACTAAAAGAAGATAAACTTGCTTTTTTCCAAGCAATTTCTTTAAGAATAATCAGAACACCCACAATAAGTTTGGAAGTATAGTTCAAAGTTCACATGAGATATTGTTCCATCTTGAGAACTCACATACGTATAGAGGATGAAGGTCATGATGTCTAGAACCTATTGCCCACCACAATCCATCCAATACGTATGTACTTTCCATGAGCCATGATTAATATTGAAGTTGATGGTTATTAACACCTTATATAAAAATATTGACATGAGAAAGAATGGATGGCTATATCAGTGTTAACTACGTAAGTTTTAAACGTGTAATCTTCATTGATATAAAAGATTGAATATTTTAGGTTAATTAAAGCAAAAAAGGAATAGAGCGAAAACCATGCACATGGGGAAATTTAACATTAAACTTCTCATTACAATACTAACTTGAATTGAGATCATTTATTAATGAAAGATATGATCCTTTGTCAATAATTATCATTCTCGATTTTCTTTTGTGTTATAAGTGGTTGTAAATCTTAATGGTATATCATGTTGTACCTTTGCATGCATAGCGTTAAATGCTTGATATCAACCTCATCTATGTTGATTTAACTTGCCGAGTTTGTTTTTGTTAGTAACTGCTAGTAATTAAGTCAACTTATATGTACGATCTCAGCAGGTGTCATTAGCGCTGACCAAAGATCACAAGTGCGATGCCACAAAGAAAGAAATCGAGGCTGAGAAATCCGCCAAATAGGTCCAAATAGGTCCCAAATTTCAAGAAAAAACTCGACTCCATCAGCATTAAGCACATGCGCCAGAATAACACTTGTCCAATACAGAAAATTACAAAATATTTGATGGCTTTGATTTCTCAACATTTGCAAAAGGGTACTGTGTTGAACAAGGCTCAATTGAAATGATAATATTCTGCATTTCTGAATGGCATGAACCTGAATCCATATGTTGACAATTACTTTATAGCGCACTACAAAATTGAAATTTTAGAGTTTACTTTGCAACTTTTGGACACATCATGATTTAGTAAAGACTTAAACAAGTGTTGACATATTTAATTAAATAAAATATATTATGAGAAAGACTATACGAGTGAAAACATTTTTAGCAGAGTAAAAAATGACAATTTTTGTTTCAGTTCAATACACTTTGCGAGGAGGACCATGCATATTTGGACCAATCTAGGGACGTACTAGGCTAAGGCAAGCACTAACTAAGCTAGGGAGGAAGAAGGATGAGGCGTACGCGAGGCTCACTAACAAGAAGGCAAGATCGTGAGACACGGATCCGCTGCCGTAAAGTGTGGTCACGGACATGCGGGCTCGGCCCCATGCATCAGTGATCACTACACACTTGTGTTGTGCAGTACGTAAGCCGGATCGGCGTCCGAGATCGTGCTGTTGCTGGCTGCTAGCGTGAGTGCAGCTAGCTACGCATGAACTTAGCTATTTGTCTATGCAAAGGAACAACTGAATAGGGAGTCGTCGGCTCACTGCCCATCGTATTTGTTGTCGCTCCTACGTACAATTCAGCTCACCGTAGGATCGCTAGAATATGGTTTGGCCATCACCTTTAATCCCTCGAGAGAAGCAGCAAGGGAGCAAACTGGAAATTGAGATCAAGCCGCATAGAACTTGGGAGTTAGAATGGGCAAACAATAGAGTGAGAACACACGCAAATTAAGTAATAGCAGTATCCTAGGGACTTGAGGCGGGACACGCAGGCTGTATCGGAGGGACCCTGTGGTGACAAATCGATGTCAAAGTTGATTACGCACGAAGAAGAAAAAGTTGCGTATTTTGACTCTCCATCGAGGAAAATAATGCCGTACATTAGAAAGTATGTAAAGGAGCTCGATTGCTCGAACTCATAGAAAAGGTAACCTGCAATGGTGTGGATGCGGAGGAGCTTTCTTATGACCGCGATATTGCTGCAGATCGAGATAGAAGGAATAAATAACAAGCCATCAATGTAGACATTGCTGGTGCGGCATAGATTCTACGCGAAGTGCTCTGAGGGGTTTTCTCAGGCAAATTAGAGCTGTGCAACGGTAAGTGATGGAGGACTACAATGGCGGAAGAAAGAGAAGATTTTGCGTGGAGAGGCGACAAATGACAGAGCTGCCACCGATTCATCTTGTGATCAAAATCTAGAGGTTGACAGCCCTGGATGGCAGCACCACCCTTACGGCTACTCCTGGACGTCACCGACCACCGACAACCCGGCCCACCAAAAACGCCATGCCCAACCTGCATCCTCACGGCTCACCATGCACCTTGTCCTCAAACTCGGCCACCCTCTCATCCCAGGTCCCAACCACCTTCTCCCTTGCGCCCAGCTCCCGGGTTCGTATCTTCTGCCGTTCCCTGGTTATGGCAAACTTTGCCATTAGCAACTGTTGCCGGCCATCTAGGAAATGACGGTAGATCCGTGAGGGCTAGTTGAAAATATTCTTCTGTAATTTTTGTTTATTACATTAAGCACTATCAAATAATCAGTTGTCATTACTTAGTTCAAATTTTTTATCCGTCCGAATATAGGTGATCTCTTATACTTTGTTTATTTCCTGATCACGCATGCAACAATGCAAGCGCAAGCAGTCTGAAAAATGGCGCTATGCTGTTTGTCTAATAGTGCAGGCAAACATTTTTTTATCCGCCGTCCAAACAGGGATCAGGCTCCTAATTCCCGAAACTGACGCGCATGCACCTGTGGTTAGCGGGGGGATTGGCGGCCTAGCAGATCTACCGTCGCTTCCTAGATGGACGGCAACAGTTGCTAATGGCAAAGTTTGCCATAACCAGAGAACGGCAGAGGATACGAACCCCAGCTCCCCCTCCTCTGTCATCATTCTGTCCTCACTCGCAGCACCGCCTCAAAGCCAACAGCATCACACCACACGCGCGCGCACCCGCTCGCAGCGAGCGAGACACATGAGCGAGCAGTGAAGAAAAGGAGGCCAGAAAAAGAGAGAAAAAATCCTCCACACCGCCCTATAAGCGGGAGAAGGAAGAGGAGAGGGAGGCAAGGCAGCCGGTCTAGGGTTTCGATCCCCCCGCCATGGACCCCGGCGATGCGTGGAGCCGCTCCTCGTCCTCCTCCTCCTCCGCCGCCGCTGCGAGGCGCCTGCAGTCGCGCTACGGTACGCCCGCCCGGCCCCGATTGTTCTTATCTGTTTCGGTTCTGGTTGGTTTTTGATTCCTGATGCTCGGCTGGCTGTGGGTGCGCCGGTTGTTGCTGCGCAGATCTGTTCATGGGGTTCGACGACGCGGACGCCGGCGTGGACGACATGGTGGAGCCGAGCGGCGGGGCGGAGCCATACAACTGCCCCTTCTGCGGGGAGGACTTCGACTTCGTCGGCCTCTGCTGCCACATCGACGACGAGCACGCCGTCGAGACCAAGAGCGGGGTGCGTTGCTCTTATCTTATCCATCCATTCGTCCCCGTCCCGGCTTTGATCCCATGAGTACCTACCCCAGCTTTGATCCCATGAGTACCTACGGTTGGTAGAGATATGCATTTCTAGGCATGATCTTTGATACCTACGGTTGTCAGAGATTTCAAGGTGTCGGCATTTCACAGTTACGATTGAGCTTGTAGGTTGAACTGGTTGCAAAAACATTTCCTTTCGTCATGCCTGTTGCGGAATTTGTTTGTTGCTTGCTTAGTTGGTGGAAAAAGACGGGACCTTTAGATGCTGGGAGATTCTTCTCGGCCCTTTATCTTTCTGATTGTGAGGTAGTTTCGGATGGAATATGGAATGCATAAATTCCTTTTGTGTGGTGATGTCTCTGGAGGCTTTGCGATTGATTGGAACAATTAAAAAAAGGGGTGTTGGCATTTAGGGGTTTTGTTGATTGGAATTTTGAGATGGGACAGTTTATGGGGTTTAGGTAGGTGTGCTTGTGTGCTGGGTTGGAGAAATGCCATTCTGAATGATTATGTTTGTTGGTAAAGTGGCTGGTTTTTATTTTTGGGGGATACCGTGGAGTTTAATCTGATATATTATTTGAACTTTTGTCTTTCGCGCCGGTTTAGGTGGTACCTTTTCATGCCGCTGTCGGAAATTCTCTATAGAGTCCTTTATTCCTTTTCTCCATGATGCCTTTCTTGTTTAACAGTTTGCTCCTTTCCAGTCAACCATGCTTGTAAATGAGCAAATGGAGTATGCAATCTTTTATTCTTGTTTCCATTTTAAGTGAGAACAGCTCCTTCCTTTTTTTTGTTGTGTCGGTTAGTCTATTGATATGTAGTAGCATTCATATTGGGATAGAAGCATCTAAGTATTTCTATATTTTTGTTGCCTAGCTGGATGACTTTTAGGTTTGTAATGAGATTCTTGTGAATTTTAATTTGTAGTTGTCGTATTGTACTATCCTGTTTTGGAGCCGATGACCGTCCTGTCTTTAAGTTTTTTTTTCATGTAGAACTATCAACCTAGACGTTTGTTTCTAAATGTTCCAGTCCGTTTCATGAAATTGTGTTTGGTTGCTGTCTGCTGAGTAAGCTGATTTCTGAACATTGCACGAACCATATGGCAATAAGGTATATTATTAGTGTAATTTTTTAGTGTATAAGTGGTAACGGGCCAATCAAATTGAAACCAGGAAGGCATTGAGCATTTATCTAAACATGAGACAGCCTTAGCAGACATTTCTATCTTATTAGGTTATTTATCTAAATGCTGTTTGGATCTATTGGCTATCTATTTTTAGCCTCAGCGGGCAAATATTTAGATCCCTAACTTGGATTCTTATCCAAGCTTTAGTAGTAATAGTGTAGAAATAGCCTTTTTTTTGGTGTTAGTAAAACTAGCATAGACGAACTACAGCAACACATGATGGGTGTCACATCTTTTGTCAACATTGATCAAACATGAGAGCGAGTTTTACTACATTCAGTTCTGCTGCACTCATGGCTGTGTCCCAGCCTTTTATTGCTAAACTTTATTTTCAATTTGATGAATATATTTGTACTTTGTAGACTTCGTTTTTCTCCCTAGAAGATTGAATCAGCAGATTGAAAATGTTATTATCAAGAAAGCTATGTATGTTCTTAAAGAGTTTTGACTAGACAATTCACATAACAATTCCTGTCGCTCGATCTCTGTTAGACTTGGTTTGCTTTGGGATTACTTGTGTCGGGTAATCAATCCTTAGTTTGAAATGCTCACCTGGAATTACAGGTATTCTTAAATGGGCTGTATGCTGGCCTGCTGGGTTTCTTGGAGTATATCTTGTACATACATTGCTATTTACTGGAAACTTGAACAAAGCTGTTAACAAAGTGTTTAGGAAGGTGTAACCAGTCTAATTGCTTCTTTTTTATTTTGTTGTCGTGATAGAAAGATTCTTATCTATTTTAATTATCCTTCAAAATTATGAACATCCTACATAATGAATTTTAGCAAACACTCATGGAATTTGTTGAAATGCCTTCCAGGTATGTCCCATCTGTGCTACAAGGGTTGGGATGGACTTGATAGGACACTTGACAATGCAGCATGGAAGTTACTTCAAGATATCCTTTTTTTTACTATATGCTCACATGTGATTTTACATTTTCTGCATTACAATACAGTTGAAGATGCATGGATTTGTTGGTTTCCTTAATAAAGAATACATGCAGCGCAGGCGTAGAGTCCGGAGAATGTCTTCTGGGTCCCATTCTTTGCTATCGTTGTTGAGAAAGGACTGGAAAGATGGCAGTTTGCAATCATTTCTTGGTGGATCATCCTATGTATCCAATCCTCCTGCTGCAGCACCAGATCCATTTTTGTCATCTTTAATTTGTAATTTTCCTGTGGCTGAACCATCCAAAGATTTACATTCCGACTCATCTGACAAAAACTGTTTGCTAAATAAATTCCCAGATGAAAAGACTGTAGTGAGGTATGTCACCTCAAGCTTGTTCTTTCTGCCGCCTCACTCAGCTCCCTCTTTGCCACGATACCATTGTATATGGTCAGTGTATAATAGTTCATAGTTTTCCACATTTGATTCATCTTTGTGCATATAACATTATTATCTTCTAACTGTAGCGCACCATTGAATTATTGACAAACTAACTCATTTCTGTTGTCCAAGCATGAAGAGATTGGTAACACTTTGATGCTGATTAGTCATTGTTGTTTTTGTATAATAATGTGCAATTAGATTACGCTTCATGATTATATTGTTGACTTTCTTAATGGGCCACTATCCCCCCTCCTTGTTGCTTTTCATATCTATCATGTTTATGTTTCCATGTAGTCCTCTGAAATGAACACACCTTGATGCTGCTAGTTGTAGACGGACAGCTGAGACTTGGAGTTGAACTAAAAATTGAACGTTTCGAAAATGATATGTTAAATTTCTTTTTGTATATAAACTTTCCTCAAGACAAACTATATATTATCTTCAGTGTCTAATCATGATTAAAATGTTGTGGTGAATATACAGAGCTGAACCATCTCTATCAGAGAAGGATCAGAAGGAGAGGGCTCAAAGGAGCGAATTTGTCCGTGGGCTTGTGCTCTCCACAATATTTGATGATGATAACTTGTAAAGGAGATCATCAACCTGAGCAGCCGCACAACATAGTCAAGGAACACCAGAAGGATGATTGTCTACAGTTCAGCAACCTTTTGTTCATGCTGCGGCTGCTGGTTACAGGCCTTCATGGCCAAACAGGAGGTCCATCCAGTTTATGTATGTAATGTATGGCATATGTGTGCATGGATGTATGTTTATCCCCCTTCATTTGCCCATAGCACAACAGGAGAACAGGGGAGGAAGGTGTTTATTTAAAACTGTGACATCGAATAAATGAGGCCACTCTATCCTTGAGTGGAATTGTGCATATGCTTAGTGAGGAAGAGATGCCATGTTCTAGGACGTCTGTTTAAATGCAGTAATAATATTTGGTGTTTAATGTCCTTTGCATCAAATGTTAGTCGTATGAAAACTGCATGGTTGTATCCCATCGAGGATCCATGTTCATTATTTCATTTTAAAGCTTGTGATGATTTAAAAAATGGAAGGAAAACGTAATTGAGCGCGCATGGCCCCGAACTCCCCTCCTGGAGCAGCGGCACGTAGGTTAGGTTCTCAGTCCAGTCTCAATTGGTCTTTTATTGACATTTATTAATGTGTCACATCATCTAAAATGATGACATGGCAAGAATTTTAAGAAGAGCGAGAAGTTATGCCTTTCATCCTAATAAAAGAAACTTGGCACCCTTTCCTCCCTAAAAAAAACTTGGCACCCTTTCCTAGATAAAGAAGAGCACTCAAGAGATGGGGAAAAAGCTTGTCTCAGCTCAATGCTCAAATTAAAGAATGTGAGCTGGTCCTAAAGATCATGGATAAGTTAGAAGAAATGCGACAACTTTTCCCGCAGGAAGCTAACTTCAGAACCATTCTTAAACTGCACATTCTGAAACTACTGAGGGCAAAGAATGAATTTTGGAAGAAGAGATATACAGTCAGATGGGTTATCTCTGGTGACGAAAGCACACAATTTTTCCATGCAGCTGCTACAGAACGTTACAGAATTAACACAATAACAAGCCTTGATACTGCAGATGGAAGAACGCTCACTGATCACTTTGAAAAGGCAGCACTTCTCTGGGAGGAATATAAAATTAGAATGGGCAGCACATCTAAACCAACCATGCTATATGACCTACCAAGTCTAGTACAGAGGCATGACAACTTGCCTAACCTTTCAGCACCATTCACAAGAGAAGATATTGACAGAGTGGTAAAACAAATGCCAAATAGCAAGGCGCCTGGGCCGGACGGGTTCAATGGCTTATTTTTTAGGAAATGCTGGGATATCATCAAAGAAGACATCTATAACTTTTGTGAAGAGTTCTTCAATGGGGTATTAGATCTGCAGGCTATCAACACTTCCTACATAACACTGGTACCGAAAATAAACAACCCAACAACAGTGCATGACTTCAGACCGATCTCGCTTCTCAACGGTTTGCTCAAAATCATAACAAAGCTCATTGGTGAAAGACTACAGTCCACAATCATCCCTTTAGTGCACCAGAATCAATATGGCTTCATCAAAACGAGGACCATACAAGATTGCCTGGCATGGGCATATGAGTATATTCACCAATGTCAACAAACAAAGAGGAAAATTGTGATTCTAAAGCTAGATTTTACAAAGGCCTTTGATACCATTGAACACACAACAATCATATCGATGATGGAGGCCATGGGTTTTGATAGCACATGGGTGGACTGGATTAAAAGGATCTTGGTCTCTGGTTCATCATCTATCCTGCTCAATGGAACCCCTGGAAAACAATTTGAATGCAAAAGGGGGGTAAGACAAGGGGACCCACTTTCCCCCTTGCTTTTTGTGCTGGCGGCAGAATTACTACAATGCATAATCAATAAAGCTCACTCTCAAGGACTCTTCCAACTGCCTATTCCCGCCTATGATGAAGCAGGATTCCCTGTGGTGTAGTACCCCGATGACACCATCATCATTATGCAAGCCTCCCAGAGAGAGCTTCTCTGCCTCAAAGGGTTGCTGCAATCCTTCTCTCAATCGACAGGACTAAGTGTCAATTACTCAAAATCATGCATGGTGCCACTAAACATGACTCATGAGGAGGCAGAGATCATGGCCGGTGTGTTTGGCTGCAAGATTCAGAGTATGCCTTTCACCTATCTAGGTTTACCGCTTGGGACGACCAAACCGAGAGTAGAACATTATGGTCCCATCATGAATAAAACAGAGAGAAGACTGACCTCAATCTCATCCATACTCACATATTCTGGAAGACTAGAGCTTGCAAAATCTGTCATTTCCTCGATGCCTACATATGCCATGTGTACCACACAAGTACCAGTGGCAGTGCTTGACCACATAGATAAAGCTATCAAAACTTGCTTATGGAGAGGATCAGATGCTAATGCAAAAGGGAAGCCCCTTATCGCATACAAAAAATGCACCAGGCCAAAGAATAAAGGGGGACTGGGTCTTAAAATCTGAGAAGTCAAAATACAGCCTTGCTTCTCAAGCACCTTGATAAATTCTACAATAAAAGAGACATACCATGGGTCAAGTTAATTTGGAACTCACATTATGCCAATGGAGAAATCCCTCATGCAACAAAAGACAAAGGCTCTTTTTGGTGGAAAGACCTACTGAAATTATGTGATCTCTTTAGAGTGGTAGCTAAATGTAAGTTGGGGGCTGGTAACACAGTGCTATTTTGGTCAGACATCTTGAATGACAATCTCTTACAGGAAAAGTTCCCGAGGCTATATTCCTATGCAAAGAACAAAAGTATCTCAGTGGCAGAATTTTTGCTACATAATGTCATCAGTGAACAATTTCATCTCCCACTGTCAGAACAAGCTTACCAAGAGTATCAAGCCATGCAAATAGTTGTACAAGAATCACATATCTCTGGAGAACAACCTGATGTTTGGGAATACATCTGGAACTCAACAAAATATTCAGCATCCAAATTCTATCATCTGCCATACAAAAACTTCCACCGCCAAGACCCTTCTTGTGGATTTGGAAATCCAAATGCTGCAACAAACTAAGAATGTTCTGCTGGCTACTTTTCATGGATGAACCCGTACTGGTTTTTGTGTACTAGAGGGATGATCACTTGTTGTACTCTATTTCCCATTAGTTTTGTGATGATTTTGATGACACAATTAAGCAAAGAGATTGGCCTATAGTCGTTTACACTTGAAGGGTTGTTGACTTTGGGTACCAGTGTGATGAAGGAGGTGTTTATGGCCTGCAGGTCCACTGTTCCATTGAAGAAGTCAAAGCATAGTTGATAGAAGTCCTCTTTTATTATGCTCCAGCATTTTTTTATGAAGAGTCCATTAAAACCGTCTGGTCCAGGAGCCTTGTCCGATGGCATGTGTTTCACTATGCTATCAATGTCTTCCTTAGTGAAGGGCTGGTCTATGTTCTCCAGATTATGGTGCTGGACTAAATCTGCCAAGTTATATTGCATGATTGGGTTGGAGGTGCTGCCCATTCTATTCCTGTATTCTTCCCACAGGATTGCTGCCTTTTCGTTGTGGTTTGTGACTAGTCGCCCATCCTCCCCTTCCAGGCTTGTGATTGTGTTGAGCCTGTATCTCTCTGTTACAGCAGCATGGAAAAATTTAGTGCTTTCATCACCAAACTTCACCCACCTTACGGTGAATCTTTTCCTCCAGTACTCTTTTTTGAATTGCAATAATTTCAAGATGTGTGCTTTCAGTATGATTAAGGCAGCAATCCTGTGGGAAGAATACAGGAATAGAATGGGCAACACCTCCAACCCAATCATGCAATATAACTTGGCAGATTTAGTCCAGCACCATAATCTGGAGAACATAGACCAGCCCTTCACTAAGGAAGACATTGATAGCATAGTGAAACACATGCCATCGGACAAGGCTCCTGGACCAGACGGTTTTAATGGACTCTTCATAAAAAAATGCTGGAGCATAATAAAAGAGGACTTCTATCAACTATGCTTTGACTTCTTCAATGGAACAGTGGACCTGCAGGCCATAAACACCTCCTTCATCACACTGGTACCCAAAGTCAACAACCCTTCAAGTGTAAACGACTATAGGCCAATCTCTTTGCTTAATTGTGTCATCAAAATCATCACAAAACTAATGGGAAATAGAGTACAACAAGTGATCATCCCTCTAGTACACAAAAACCAGTACGGGTTCATCAAAACTAGAACTATACAGGATTGCCTAGCCTGGGCCTATGAGTACATACATCAATGTCAGCAAACAAAGAGAGAGATCATAATTCTCAAGCTAGATTTTACAAAAGCATTTGATACAATTGAGCATGAAACAATCCTTCAAGTCATGCAACACATGGGCTTCTCTGAAAATTGGAGGAACTGGACTGCAAAAATCTTGGACTCGGGGACATCTTCAATCCTTCTCAATGGAGTGCCAGGGAAGCAATTTCAATGCAAAAGGGGGGTCCGTCAGGGCGACCCCCTCTCGCCGCTCTTATTCGTAATGGCTGCTGACCTGCTGCAATGCATAATCAATCGAGCTCATGAACAAGGCCTGTTTGAACTCCCTATACCAGCCAGAGACAATGCAGGCTTTCCGATCATCCAATACGCGGATGACACCATCTTAATCATGAAGGCATCCCAGCGTGAGCTTTTTTGTCTAAAAGGTCTCCTTGAATCCTTCTCGCAGTCCACCGGCTTGCGGGTAAACTACTCCAAATCGTGTATGGTCCCCCTAAATATAGATCATGACAAAGCAAGTCAGCTGGCAGGGGTGTTCGGATGCAAATTGCAAGATCTACCCTTTACATACTTGGGTTTACCAATGGGAACAACCAAACCAAGAGTTGAGCACTATGGACCCATCATGAATAAGGCAGAAAGAAGGCTTACCTCAATCTCAGCCCTGCTGGCGCACTCGGGCAGGCTCCAGCTTGTCAACTCAGTAATTACATCTCTTCTCATCTATGCCATGTGCACCCTTGATGTACCAGTGGCAGTGACTGAATTCCTGGACAAAAAGAGAAGAATCTGCTTATGGAGAAACTCCGACAGCAACGCCAAATGCAAGCCTTTAGTGGCATTCAAAAAATGTTGCAGACCAAAACGGAAAGGAGGCTTGGGAATTATAAATCTGAGAAGTCAAAACACAGCTCTTCTTCTCAAGTTTCTTGATAAGTTCTACAATAAAAGAGACATCCCATGGGTTAATCTAATATGGGCTACTTACTATGCCAATGGCCAAATCCCACATGCAACCAAAGATAAGGGGTCATTCTGGTGGAGGGACGTTTTGAAATTGTGTGACCTTTTCAGAGGAATTGCAGCATGCAAGGTGGGCAATGGAACAACGGTTCTCTTCTGGTCTGACCTATGGAATGGACATCTCCTACAGGACAAATTCCCGAGACTGTACTCATATGCAAAAAACAAGAACATCTCAGTGGCTAACTTCCTCATGAACAACACCATTCAGGCTCAGTTCCACCTACCCCTCTCACAGATGGCTCACCAAGAATATCTTGAACTGCAACAGCTCATCCAAGCTTTGCAAATCAACCAACAAGAAAATGATGTCTGGACATATGTATGGGGCAGTGCAAAATACACCTCAAGCAAGTTCTACCACCACACATACCGAAATGTGCATCCACCCCAACCCTTCATCTGGATCTGGGACTCCAAATGCTCCAACAAACTAAGAGTCTTTTCTTGGCTACTACTAATGGACAGATTGAATACCAGGAACATTCTCAAAAGGAAGAAGCACAAATTAGAAGGAAACAACTATAACTGTGTTCTGTGTACTATGAATAGAGAGGAAACAGCCTTCCACCTTTTCTTTGGCTGTCCCTTCTCCAAGAGGTGCTGGCAAAGAATTCAAATACACTGGAACTACAGCATAGACTTCTTCCAATGATGCTTCAAGCCAAAGCCGGAAATCAGGGAGGCTTCTTCATGGAAATTTTCATTATTGCGGCATGGCAGATGTGGAAGCAAAGGAATAACAAAATCTTTCAGCGAGAGCAACCATCAATAGACTCCTGGCTACACCATTTTTTCGAGGAAGCTAATCTACAAGCACACAGAATGTCGACAGAAAAAAAGCAGGCCTTTATACAAAAAATTGACATGTACAGATAGTTCAATATTGTCTTTTCTCTTACCCGCTTGGGTGTGAGCTTTAGCTCTGGCTTGTACAATGTTCTTCCAAACGTTTTTTAATATATTAACTACCACAGCAGGGGCTTCCCTTGCTGTATTCCCCTCAAAAAAAAACTTTTCATGGATAGGCTTAACACAAGAAATATCCTACGAAGGAAAAAACAGAAACTAGAGAACAATGACTATACTTGTGTGCTATGTACACAGAAACGGGAGGAAACAGCCTTTCATCTTTTCTTTGAGTGCCCTTTCAGTCAGAGAGTATGGCAACACCTAAACATCATCTGGGACTTCACACTGACATTTCACAGAATGATTGAGGACGCAGAGAAATGATCAAATCTTCAACAACAACAGACCAACTTTCCAAGGATGGAAAAAGAACTTCATTGAAGAGTCCATGCTGCAATCCTACAGAATGAAACAATCAAATAAAGACCTTTTTATTCAGTCAATCAACTTGTACAGATAGAGGCTCCCTTTTCTTCTTTTAATTTTTTCCTCCTTTTCCTGCCTGTGGAGGCGGTGTTGTACAGGTTTGGGGGTTTTGGTCGGCTGGCCATATAGCCCGATCTCTACTTTAGTTGTCTCTTTATATATTTATTAATAAAATAGCACAGTAGGGGTTTCCTCTACTGTAAATTCCTAAAAAAAAGAAATGAAAATGCATTGAGCATTTTTTTTCTTTCATTCTCTACCATTTGACCCAATCACTTGCATCTATTTAATGGTCTAGCTATTCTATGAAACTGTGAAAATGAAAGTGTGCACTGAGAGACATGGTTTCATTTCATAAAATCTGATGTGTCATGCTTGAAAAGTGTGAAATGAAAGATCCCATTAAGACTAGCCTTAGCAGTGATGCATGTTACCGCCCGTTTTGCAGGTTGATTAGCTGACCACCACGGCCTCCCTCTAAAAAAAAGGCTGGCCACCTGGCAACGCAGTCAACATGGTGTCATGTTCCAGCAGCACGCCGATGCTGGCAGCAGCGAGGAGGATGAGCTGAGGCAGCTGGTGGCGAAGACGATCGAAGCGTTCCACGGCGTGAAGCAGGTGTACGCGGTGGCCGGGTACTGGCTTTCAGCTCTTCGTTCTCGGCCTCGTGCAGTCACCGTCGGGCGGGACTGGGCGGAGCCGGTGGCCGCGCGCGCTAGCTCCACCGTGCGTGCATGCAGCGGCGCGCCCTACACGGTGCGTTGGAGGGCCAGTTCCGTGCGGCGCTAGCTGCAAGGGACCGGCGCCAAATGGACGAGCTGCTGACCTGCATCGAGAGCGGCGACGAGCTAGGTGGTGCAGGCGGCCGGAGCGCGGTGTACGTTACGCCGGCGACAAAGCGTTGCACGGCCTCAAGTTTTTGCTGCATTTTGGGATGTCGGATCGGATGACTGAAGTTTCGGAGTGTTGAGCAGGATTCTACCAACAGACGCATGTTACAAATCCATTGGAACATGCACAAAATCCAAGTAACTGTTATATGATTCCTCCAGTGCAGAGGACAGCAGTACACATCGCTACATCAGTTGAAACTAGTACATACAAATTTCCCAGGACATACCATTCGCCACAAATTTGAGCATTTTTTTTTAAAAAACTTTCCATGGTGCAATACCAAATACTCTCGCAGCTTCTCAATGTGCGCGGAGCTGCTCCTCTACAACAGCCATGGCAAGCCACGATGTGCTGACTGCTGAGCTCATTGATAGGGGCAGGGCAGGGCAGGGCAAAGTACCAGATGTCGCCCCGATTGCAGGGACCAAACAAAAATTTTACGCGCAACCCGGAAAGTTCAAACGACCGCCAAAAAGAGCATCATATAAGATTTTACACAAGAGAATCGGAGGGAGTAGCAAACATCTAATCCATACTTTTTAGTTTAGGTATCTTTTTTATTTGGTTCAATTTATTTTTAAGGATATTTGGTCTAGTTCATGCTAATTTTTATTCAGCATAGTCCGTAGCACTTAACAAAGTTTCCAGCCACTGCCCAGCGTCATATAAGAATGAACAAAGAGAGTACTACATATCTATATTTTTCATCGAGATGCTGCTACATACCTCCTTTATGAGAAAGGATTAGCACGCATCAGCACGACGGCACGAGTGCCGGTCAAAACTGCGCAACCCCACAGAAAAGTCACAGTTAAATTCCGGCACCACGTAACCCCAACCCAATCAAACACCTCCCAGCAGATCTCAGCCGTTCAATCCCAATCCAACGACTTTCCTTCTTCTCCCTCGCCGCGGTCCGGCCGTCGTCGTCTCCTCGGCCACGTCTCCACCGACCACGCCACCATCCGTCTCCGCATCTCCATCTCGGCGTCCTCCTCATGCCAATCTCGTGTCAGCGCTAGGGTTTGGGTGTCCCCTTCACCCCCACCGCCATGGTTTCCGATGTCGCCGCAACCACCGCGGCCCTGTCCGAATCCGACAGCGCCGACGCCGGAGGCGAGATGAGCAGCGAGGATGCTGTCGCCGCGAGGCCGCTCCTCTCGCCGCCGTCGCCCTCGCCCTCCGCGGCCGCGCCGGCGCGGGAGAGCATCGAGGAGCTTGACAGGAGGTACGCGCCGTACGCGCGGCGGGACGCGTACGGGCCG
>LAPY01000659.1:102780-114116 GCA_000970635.1 Eragrostis tef
GACGGCGGTGGGCCCGCGGCCGGCGGCGGCGGCCGGCTAGGGTTAGGGTTCGGGATCGGAGGCTGGAGAGGAGGGCAATGGGGATGGCGCGCGTGGTATTTGCAAAGCTCGCTCGCTTGGCTTCTCCTCCCTCGCTGCTTCGTTCCCGTCGTCACGACATCCTCGCCTGCGCTTCGGCTGCTCCTCCCCTCGAGTCTGCTCTCAAGAACGTGCCCGTCCGGACGGGCGGGGGTGGGCCCGAGCCGTGGTTCCACCGCACACTGGTCTGCAGGCCCATGTTGTTAGTGGGCCCAATCTGTCAGTGACCGTCAAGCTGGATTGAAGGGTGTTCCGCCGTCTTCTCCGGATCCACGTGCGGTCAGGGCCGGCCCAGGAGGTCAGTGATATGCTCCTGTGACTGTGTGGCCAGGAAGCGTGTTGGACCGTCTGACACGGTGGGCCCGCATGTTATGGTCTCATGGAGACGAAACGAAGCCCAAGCCAATTCGAAGCTGCTTCACTGGGAGCGGGCCGCAACTAACGAGTGGTGGGCAGGTAGTGGCGCGGGTTCGCGGGCAGGGCCCACGGCGATGTCTGGTCGCCGCTTACCGGCGACGCGGTGGATCAAGGACCGTTCAGCCGGGGCGAAGTTGGAGTTAAGTGACGGTCGTGATGGGCCACCGGGGACCGTGGCGAGTGACATTTCCTTTTCTCGTTTGTCTTTGTTCCACAATCCTCGCCGAGAGGGGAAGAGGATAAGAGCAACTTCATTTACACATTAGGTTCAAATAAATAAATAAGAAATGTCACTTTCACATCTACACCAATTTCAGCACCAGGATATGTTTAAAGTCGTTGAAATTTACCAACTGAGAGTGTGAGACCCAAATTCATTGGCTCCAACTTCTTTGAAATGTACTAAAGCAATTCGATTCAAATATTTTTTTTTAAAACAAGAGCAAATCGGTTGACTTGAGGTCTTGAATTCTGAAATACAAGAAACAATTACCCTGTGTGCTAAGCATCCTATTCATACCCTTGGGTTTTGATGTCATGGACTGTTTCCAATCGATTAGAGTTGACTTTTTCTTTTGGGCGTCCGATTTCACTTCACAAAACTTCGAGGACATCTGTTAACCTTGGAGTGATTCTCATCTTCAAATCAAATATTTTCAAATCAAATATGACTCAATAATACAAAGAGAGCTAAGTATAAATTAAAAACAGCGAAAACGAAAGGCACAAAAGAAATTCAGCCTGTTCGCCTGGCTGCTTTGCAGCGGCTTCTTTGCAGCAGGTACAGTGTTTCAGTTATGTCTTCTGCAGCCGCTACAGTGTTTCTGCAGCAACTACAGTGTTCGCAGTTATTTTTTTACAGCCGCAGCCGCAGCTTCAGCCTGCCGAACAGCTTTTCCGCGTATTGCTGTTATCGGCAATGCCACAATCGACGGACGGAGACAGTACGATTACGGAATAACTCACAATAATTATCTGTCTCTATCACTGTCTCCTCTGATTAACAAATTTCTGTTTGAAAGCTGAGATCACTTGTCTTTTTAGAGAAACTTGGATGCCTAGATGCATCCAAGTCAGCAACCTTTTTTCTTTGGTTAAAAATATTGAAAATAGGAGGAGCAACAACTATTTCTGTTGGCATGAATTTAATATGGCAGATTACATTTGCGTTTTTATGTCATTGTCAAACAAGTTCCAGCTAATAAAATAGGATTACATGGGGCGAAAAGAACTGTACAACTTTGTTGACGGGGTGTGCCGCACATAAAGTATAGGGCTATGTTCAGATTTGGTAGTTAACATGACAAGAAATAGCTTGTCTCCTCGGGAAAAAGAAGCTCCATTGAATGTAGACCCAGAGTGTAAAATAAAAAAGATATAGACCCAGATAGGCCCCTGGCAACTCGATTTGCTGTATCACTATCATATCACCAAAAGGGTTCAAATTTTAACTGGTGCTAAACTCTGGAGCAGGTAACATTTACAAGGGTAGCAAGTAGCAAAACTAGCTTTCGAGATGTCAGAACTGTGAAATGTTAATAACATCTTGATTCGTCACACTACATGTAGCTTAGTAGCTGTTAGAAATACTTCGCTCCCCATAGTCACCTACTCCCCTTGTGCAAGCCTATTCTAGAGATGCAATGGCCTACGCATGCTATTCACTCGGGAAACCTGCACCAGAGGTTAAATGTATCACTTGGTGCCCAGAGGAGTATCACATAAAGCTGCGGTACTATGTTTAGACTGAGAACTTACAATGTGAGACTTCCATTCTGCTTTGCAACCCTCAGAGACACCAAACTGAGGTTGCCTCCCGATGTACTCATGGAATATATGTACAAGGACCACAGCATCAAGAGCAGCATACTCTTTCTACACAACAGAATCATGCAAACGTCTATTTTTAGTAATGAAACGTACCAAAACAGAACAGAACTCCTCACAAATAATTACAGTTTGCATGATTAAACATAGCTTGTCCGAAAAGAAAAAAAAGGGCAACCCAAGAATGATAGTCTGTGGTTTGTTAAAAAAGTTAGTAAATAACGAACTTATCCTTTTCTTTCCCCGCAAAAACGGTACATAGCTTTTCATCTCTTCATGTGAAATGATGTAAGGAAAATTACGTGAATGTGCATTAAAGGAATCTAGTATATAAACCTAACAATGTCCAAGTGATGGGAAAACAATCATGCCAAGTAATATGTGGTCCTAACTCATAAGAATTCCGCAGAACTTTCAAAAACAAGGAAGTTGAATAAGGATAAGCTGGCAACAGACCTGATTCTGGCTGAGCGGCCGCAACTCCCAGTTGCTATTCCTCCGTGCCTTGTTTAGACCAGCTCCTAATATTTTCTAACAGAATTTGGAATCCATCAAGATGGAGCTAGAGAATGTCATAAGCTCTACTTAAATAGAAAACATGAGAGTTCAGCATGATGATTGTATGTACTACCTTTGACAATCCCGAGAGACCACCTGTAGCTCCTTTAAACAACTTCTGGATATCAAGCAGCATCTCATAGGACTGAAAACATTCCAATTCTCCATACGATTGTGATAGTTGATGCAGATCGCATTGAACATCATAGCCTTTAGTTTGCAATGGGCAAAAGGCAGGTCATTCCTTGTTTAAGAAAATTCACAAGAAAAAGCTATTTCTTTAAAGGAGAGGGGCTATATACCCAGCTTTAGTATATTGTTAGAACACATAATTCTCCTGAAACAGTTGTCCAATGCTTTTGGATCATCTTCATACAGCTTAATCAGATCAAAGATGAATGCTTTCTTATCTGATGCAATTTGTATGATTGAGACCTGACAGTAGAACTGTAATCAGTCAACAGGAGGACTAACATGCCAGGTATCAAAGAAGACGAACTTCTGGCAGGGAACCTAAAATATCATGGAAATCTAACAATAAAATAGTGGGTTCAAAAGATAAAGGTTTACAATTAGCAACCACGGTGACGTGATCACCTACAGCACAAACAAATGAAATGGAGAGGTGAACAACAACTGCACTGCAAAAATATTCATGCAGTGCACTAAACCGTTTAGCCTATTTCAGCTATATTTTTGACGGCAAACAGTGAGGATTTTTAATCAAACATACAGCCCATACCATTTATTTAACAATGTACAATAAGTATACAAGCGGATTAAAATTACAGCAGAAGGAAACATCAAAATTTACGCCAATTAAGATTTTACTTACCTTATTTGGTTTGCTATTCTTTTCAAAATTAGGTTTCCACTCACAATCCAATCCAATAATTCTACAACCTTCGATATAACTTGTCGCATTAATCAGTCCATCAATGTCATCAACCCAGACAATTTCTTCTGAACCCAATTGCTTCAGATCTAAGTAATCAGATCCACAAAAAATCTCCTCTCGAACTGCAGTATGTATAATCAATACACATCATGAATAGCATTGTAATTAGTGGAACAAGGTCACAGTAAAGCAACTTAACATTTTCCAAAAATCAGCTCATATCAGGCCCCATAAAATAGGGTGAGGCCACAATGCCAAGAAAACTGCACTAAACAAAATTAGGATTCAAATCTAAGATCAAATGAATCAACGGTTCCATACTCAGTTTGTTCATGAGCGAGAGTCCTGATGCAATTCATCAGCCTGTATTCTCTAAACTATGACGAGTAACATTCATCGCGTTCCTTTGAGTTGCGTGGGGTAATGTTTTCTCTACACTTCCAGAATCGGTGCTGTCTCGTTTATTTGTAGCAGTAAAATTTCTAGAGACTTTCACTGCCTTTATACAGCAATTAAACTAGCTAAGAATAACCAAATGACCAGTGTGTATGCCAGGTTTCTGTTGCTAAGTCATCTTCAAATCAACCTCGCCAGATAATGCAAAAGTAGTGTCAATTAGCTAGATAATGCAAAAGTAGTGTCAATTAGCTCTTGTTTCATGCAAACATTACCAAACTGGATATAAAATGTAACCATCTTGTGATAATTTTCTTTGCCATTGGATATCCTTAGACAACCAGAACTTGAAAATTCAACCAGAAAGTCCTTTAACTTGGTAGTTCTGGCGGATGTCCTACGGAAATGTGAGTTAGGAGGTTGACGTTTAATAGCAAATGCAAGCATAACAGGAGTGAGCCTATAGCATAATGTTTCCCACTATGAAGAGAAATGGCTAGTAAATAAGAAGGTATATACCCAACCATAACACAGTTGATGTTAGCTTACCCAAAGAATCGACATAACCTTCTAGAGAGTATCGCTGGCAAAGTTCATCAACCTTCTCCATATAACCAGCTTCCATGGCTAAATACACCTACACCAGAACATGCGCTAAGTTTTGTAATATAGACATTCTACGGTATAGACAGTACCAGATTCCTAAATACGATTATAAGCAATTAAAATAGTCATTCTACAGTAGATAGGATCAGATTCTAAGATGACTATAAGAAATTAACATAGACATTCTACAGTAGGTAGCAATTAATATAGTCATTCTACAGTTGATCCTTTTCGCTTAATTTTCCTTCCACTTCCTTTCTTTTCATTCCCACTTGTTGTTCCTAGTGAGTGTCATCTCTAGCCTACTTCAACTTGCTTGGCACTAAAAGGCGTTGTTGTTTTTGCCGTTGCAGTTGTATGTGATGCCCCATGCATAAGAGTAAAAGATGCATTCTATTAGCCACTTCATATATGAATTTAAATATCCAAAAAAAAAATGAATTTAAAGTAAACATGTAGATTCACATGGCTTATATGAGATGAATCTACCGTTACCCTGAAGAAAATATGTTTTGCGACTCGTACAATGAAAAATAAACATCATCATAATGCTAATTGTGTGTGGATGCATATTACCAGGTATTCTATGAGCTTTGTTTCCTTCTTGGCCCGGACTTCTGCAATATCCCAGCAGCCTTTTTCTGCCAACTTCTTTACTAAACTGCATAACTTTTCATGGTTATAGAAGAATGGTAAACAACATATCACTAAGGAGTACAGACTTCAAATTAAGCAACTGGACAGTCACCTCTCTTTGTACAAAAAGTTGACATCTGGGAACACTTCTGTAAGGTCATGTTCCTTGACCAACTTGTTTGCACTCTTCAACATTTTCATATCGAGATACTTTTGGATGATGAAACATACCATTTCCTTGCCCATGAAAGCTGCACACTCCTCTACTACCTCGAATTGATTGCTTTCAATCAATTTTATGAGAAATGACTTATCACAACACTGGATGGAAAAACGTGTTATCATAGCCACAGCAGCTGCATATGACTCTGATTCCATACAGCATTTCACATATAGTTTGAGGTGTTCTCTTGCTTTCACTAGATCGTCATCATTGAAGTCTGAACCATACAAAGCTTGAGCGAAAAACTGCACTAAACAAAATTAGGATTCAAATCTAAGATCAAATGAATCAATGGTTCCATACTCAGTTTGTTCATGCGCCAGAGTCCTGATGCAATTCATCAGCCTGTATTCTCTAAACTATGACGAGTAACATTCATCGCATTCCTTTGAGTGGCGTGTTGTAACGTTTTCTCTACACTTCCAGGATGGGTGCTGTCTCATTTATTTGTAGCAGTAAAGTTTCTAGAGACTTTCACTGCCTTTATACAGCAATTAAACTAGCTAAGAATAACCGAATGGTCAGTGTGTATGCCAGGTTTCTGTAGCTAAGTCATCTTCAAATCAACCTCGCCAGATAATGCAAAAATAGTGTCAATTAGTCTGGTCTCATGCAAACATTAACAAACTGGATATAAAAAGTAACCATCTTGGTGATAATTTTCTTTGAAGTTGGATATCCTTAGACAATGAGAACTTCAAAATTCAACCAGAAAGTCCTTTACTTGGTATTCTGGCGGATGTCCTATGGAAATGTGAGTTAGGAGGTTGACGTTTAATAGCAAATGCAAGCATAACAGGAGTGAGCCTATAGCATAATGTTTCCCACTATGAAGAGAAATGGCTAGTAAATAAGAAGGTATATACCCAACCATAACACAGTTGATGTTAGCTTACCCAAAGAATCGACATAACCTTCTAGAGAGTATCGCTGGCAAAGTTCATCAACCTTCTCCATATAACCAGCTTCCATGGCTAAATACACCTACACCAGAACATGCGCTAAGTTTTGTAATATAGACATTCTACGGTATAGACAGTACCAGATTCCTAAATACGATTATAAGCAATTAAAATAGTCATTCTACAGTAGATAGGATCAGATTCTAAGATGACTATAAGAAATTAACATAGACATTCTACAGTAGGTAGCAATTAATATAGTCATTATACAGTTGATCCTTTTCGCTTAATTTTCCTTCCACTTCCTTTCTTTTCATTCCCACTTGTTGTTCCTAGTGAGTGTCATCTCTAGCCTACTTCAACTTGCTTGGCACTAAAAGGCGTTGTTGTTTTTGCCGTTGCAGTTGTATGTGATGCCCCATGCATAAGAGTAAAAGATGCATTCTATTAGCCACTTCATATATGAATTTAAATATCCAAAAAAAAAATGAATTTAAAGTAAACATGTAGATTCACATGGCTTATATGAGATGAATCTACCGTTACCCTGAAGAAAATATGTTTTGCGACTCGTACAATGAAAAATAAACATCATCATAATGCTAATTGTGTGTGGATGCATATTACCAGGTATTCTATGAGCTTTGTTTCCTTCTTGGCCCGGACTTCTGCAATATCCCAGCAGCCTTTTTCTGCCAACTTCTTTACTAAACTGCATAACTTTTCATGGTTATAGAAGAATGGTAAACAACATATCACTAAGGAGTACAGACTTCAAATTAAGCAACTGGACAGTCACCTCTCTTTGTACAAAAAGTTGACATCTGGGAACACTTCTGTAAGGTCATGTTCCTTGACCAACTTGTTTGCACTCTTCAACATTTTCATATCGAGATACTTTTGGATGATGAAACATACCATTTCCTTGCCCATGAAAGCTGCACACTCCTCTACTACCTCGAATTGATTGCTTTCAATCAATTTTATGAGAAATGACTTATCACAACACTGGATGGAAAAACGTGTTATCATAGCCACAGCAGCTGCATATGACTCTGATTCCATACAGCATTTCACATATAGTTTGAGGTGTTCTCTTGCTTTCACTAGATCGTCATCATTGAACTCTGAACCATACAAAGCTTGAGCGATGTCTCTCAGTTCAATATCAAATGTATCAAGAATCTTTACTAGTATACGGTTCTCATGGTGTACAACAGAAGCAAGGATGTCAAGGACAAGTCGTGCGGCAAGAAGTTTAGCCTCACGGAAATCTTTCTGTGTAGATTCAACAGATTTCAATTGCCTTAACGAAGATGTCAACATATGGCTCAACCCTTCAGCATATGCTTTCCCCAGAAAAGGTACAATGTACATGCATTGAACAATATATGTGAATGGGCCTGGCTGAGGAGCATTATGCAGTGCCATTTTTACCAGCTGGTGAACGATCCGGAATTTTGAGGATGCTTTGTGGGTACCTGAATGAAAGGTTACGAAAGTTCAGAACCTCAGCCCGGTGCCGATCCATAACAATATGCATAAACCAGAGCATTGATAAAAGATACATGGGCTGTAAGATCAAGGATCATATTGTCGCTTAAGTATACCACAGAGGTTAAAGAAACAAAAAAAATTTAATCATTTGAACATAAGTACACAATTTTTGGAAACCCAAATAGCTCAGTAGCCTGTGCACGCCCGTAAGTCAAATCTGAAACAATTTTGTCATAATAAAAGGTTTTGTCTAGCTATCAATATATGAAAATGGGATGGTTGTCTCCTGTCACGGGTTCTTTTAGATCAGCTATAAGAATATAACTTTACCGTGACATAGAACTAGTTTGAGCCTAGATTCCAACAGGTTAAATGCTCGAGTCCCAGAAATATGCAATCTTTAGTCGGCATACCATACACGTAGCAGTCCTTCAAGAGACACATAAAAGTGGCTGCAGGAACATGTGACAGATCAGAAAATGCATGTAAACATATTGAACGCTCTGCATTGCGCTCATTGGCTTCAGGGCCTTCCTGAGTATCTTCTTCAAAACGACCCATACTAAAGCATGCTCAGCCTGTGTAGCAAAGCATAAATTCAAGATTACAATTTCTGTCCACGAGAAAAAAAAACAAAGACAACCATATGGTTCATTAGTTCACTTAATTTGATAGGAAACGGCAATTGTAGATATTCAAATGTAAATATGTGATCCTCCTTTAAGCAAACAGATACACAGTATCATATCAAGTAAAATTTGTATCTTTGAAGTATTTAAGCGTGACATAGTATTTGTTTAAACTGAGTTGAAACTGTTACTATGGGCAATTTTTCTCCTACAAACTCAACTGTTCAAGCATAACACACCTGAACTTAATGCATTGTGCTGAAGAGCTAGATGTAATTATTATGATGGTTCCTACTCTAGTATTCAGTCCCGGTTAACAAAGAGAGATTATTCCGGTGTTCAGCAAGGTAACAATTTGCAGCACCATTTCCACGTCTCCTCATTCACTTTTACTGTGTCCAAACATTGTAAGCGGAGAAAGTTAAAAAAAAAGGTCAAATTACTGTTAAACCAGAACTGGAAATGTAACGTACAGTACTAGTGTACTACCAATATCCATTTGGTCCCCCAAGCAACTCCCAAAATACAAAAAGGAAAAGAAAACTAGTAGTAAAAATTATTGGACATTCACCACGTAATAGCGAATAAATCCATGGGAAAACGTAGGAAATATCCGATGACACTGAGAACAACAGAAAAGCTCGAAGTCTAAGAACAGGGACGCGTAAAATCGACTGTGAAGAAGAAAGGCATTTCAATTTCTAAACCCAACGAATTGAGTGCAAAGAACGCGCAATCCCAGCCGGGAACCGAGAAAATGAGAAGAAAATCGCGATACCTGCGACGATTGCGGTCAAACTCGCCCTTCCCGGCTCCCCCACACTCGTTGGGATCGAGAGATTCCCGGTACGAACGAATTCTAGGGTTTGTAGCTTGGGATTGGGGAGGGCTGGACGACGGGGGAGAAGAGAGGAAGAGCCGCACGGGAGATTTTGTGGGTTCAATGGGGAGGGCTCGTCAGGGAGAGCAGAGGAAGAGCCGCACGGGACTTGAAGGGGGTTCAATGGGGACAAGAAAAATCTATTGACCGTTTTAAAGGGTAGGAGGGCGGAGCACGTGGCCGGGAGCGGCAGTACAGCACCCACGCATGGGCCCACTTCCCAGGACTGAGGAGATCCACGCGCACGGTGCGCTGGGGTAAGGAAAAAATTTGAGCAAATTATTACGTATAGGAAAAGAATATTTTACATCAGTAAACAAATCTATTTGATGGAATGCACCTCATTGAGATTTGTCTTTTTTCTTTCTCAACCTATCAACCTACAAGTGAAATTTGAAGTCCAAATTTTGTATGATGACCTCTCACGACAACCTATTAGTGAAAAACATGACATATTTTTTTATACTATTTGCATAGTTTAATTGCAAGTACCCCTATATATATGCGTACAAATGATATAAAAATAACTAAAAAAGAATTGTAACATAGTTTATTGTCAGCACTATCATCATGCAAAAATTTAGTTTCAAATTTCACATGTAAGCTTACAAACAAAATATAAAAACTTCAAAAGATGTATATTTCATCGATTGAAATTGTTTTGAGGAGTAAAATGAGCCATCGTTTTGCTTAAGGTGTGAACTGGACAAACTGAATTGTTCGAGAAAGTAAAATAGACTTGAATACAAAATTTGCATGCGTCTGTTCAAGCTTTCACTCAAGACCTCGATCAGAAGAGCATTCATTATTTGCCAATTTTTATAGAAGACCAACAGTTACATCACTACTACATCTAATATAACAGTCTAACCTCTACCGCACATCAACAAAGTACATATCTAAACAAAGCAAAAGGCAGAACCTACCTGCACCATGTCAAGATCTAGTTCTACACCACCACTACACCTAGTCCCTACCTCACATCAACAAAGACACACATCTAGAACCCTTACCTCACATTAACAAGCAAATAAAGAAACCATACCAAACATGAACATGCTACAAATAGAAAAACCAAAAGGGGGATCCGGGAGGAGAAAGGAGACCAACCTGATGACGACAAGCAACTCCCGACCTAGGAATTATCGACACTCCTGCATTCCACGCTGAACGGTTAGAAGAAACGAAAGCGGAAACGAAAAGATCTGTGAAGGTCGAGAATGAGAGAAGGAGAAGGGCGTGCTCCTGTGTTGACGTCGGAACTCACCTCCAAACTGCTAACGGCGATGGAGAACTAAGCTTAGGCGGCGGCGAAAAAAGAGAGATGTGAGAGGAAAGGAGAGGAGAGCGAGAGTGCAAAGGCGGCTGTGGAGGGAAAAGTTGCAGCTAAGCGGTAACCCTAGCGGAAGGAATGCGTACGGCCCACGATTAAGATGGGCCCAACAACATAACTATGTAATTTGGTCAGAAATTAATATTTACAGCCGCGTTAAGACAGATTGAGCCTATTTACCTTGCCTTCAGAAACTAGTAGCACAATGAACGTTTTTACGGGTTATATCTAACAACAGTTGGGACACCAATGGTAAAAGCGTGCATCCGTATTCCAAAGTCAAATCCAAAAACACATAAAACTGGGAAAACGGAAGCGCCGCTATGTGACATCCCAGCCCAAGGCTTAATAGGATTGATAGAATACTCATATCAACAAGTTGCAACTTCTTTTCCGGAAGCTCATCTCGAAAGAACTCCGAGGTTAAGCGTGCTTGGCCTGGAGCAATTTCGGGAT
>LAPY01000659.1:144482-157296 GCA_000970635.1 Eragrostis tef
CTTCAACGGTTTGATTTAAATTTGTTGTTATACTGAAAGTGATTCTAATTATTTCAGAAACTTTGTGATTAGAAAATCTTGATTAGTTATATTTTTATCGAATTTTAGAACAAATAAATACTTTCAAAATTAATTTTTACATTTTTATTCACTCTAAGGGTACAAAGGTCATTTCAGCCCTTATTTAACACCGTTAAGCCCTCAAAGTAACGGAAGGGCCAAGAAAGGAACCAAAGTTACAATTTGAGTCATATAGGTAACTTTTTTTTTCAGTTTGGGCCAAGGAAGAAACCACGAACTTTAACAGGGCCAAATAAAGAATTCTCTCAATATATTGTGGAATGAGTTATGTATCCGTACATTGAGTGCTTTCATCACTAGGGAACGAGATAATTAAGTCCACTTGGGGTTGTACCTATCTAGCAGTAGATGTGGATCGATGAACTTAGTTGAGAAAAAGAACCTCCATTAAAATGATATATATATAGGCCTATTTATTTACTGAAATATGTCTGCCAAAAGAATGCACAATATTGTTTTGAATGCATGGTTTTTATTGATACAGCTGAGCTAAGTGGATTAGAGCGGGGGGCCACCCGTGCATGCTGTCCCAGCTTATCAAGTACGTAGTACCCTGCCCGGGCTGGCAAGAGCAGGATCATGTCATTGTCACGTGATACACGTCGCTCAGTGTCCAAATCAAGAAAACTGGTCCAGTTTGAACAAAGCCAACAGTTCTGATTGTGGCGTTCTAGACACTGGGGCTACTCGCCACATGGATACATAATCATGCATGCACAGGCTGGCAGTATGTAAACTACAAAGCTATGCCAGGCCAAACTCATCGGTCTTAATCACATGTTGGATAGCCGAGACGTGGAACACGGACTCGCGCCGCGACACACAGCAAGCTACGTCGCTTCATACAACCCGCCTAAATGACAAGCGAGCATGTGGCGTGCAACACGGACGTAGTGTCGATGCATAAAGCCAAACATGCAATGTTGATGAACCAAAGTTTTCTTTGACTTTGTATACATCGTTGCTAGCTACATCAAGGTACAGCGACTACACCTAATGGTGCATTGGATTAATTGTTGATGAATATTTTTCCTGTAATCAAAAGAAATGTGTGCCCTATATGGAGGTTGTAACATACATATTCAGTGGAGCTAAAAAACTACGACGATTATGTGTTTTGAAATTTAACAAATATTTTTCTACATAGTTATAGTTGGAGAAAATAACATTTCAAAAACAAAAAACATGTTCTCTTATCAAATCATTATGGGTTGATTAATTTTTGTGTTGCAAATCCTACAGATGCATCTACAAATTTTATAAAGATATATAAGTTGGCTCCTATGCCTCTAAATATTGCAAGCCCGTGCAGGTGTACGCATTGACAATGTAGATTTTAGAAATTCATAGATGTTGTAGTGGATGTGTTATGGGCCGGGAGCCCTCGAAGCATGCGACTGCGCCGGCCAGCTCGCGTGAGGAAAATAACACAAGCCACTTACCTTTACCGGACAGTGCACAGCTCCATGCAATGTGCATTAGTCCAGATAGGAGCTGGTCCACATGTGTTGGTGGCCTACACATGCTATTCACAGAGAAACTTACGCCAGAGAATAACTGTATCAGTTGATGCCCAGAGGGGTATCGCATAAAGCCGTGGTACTATTTTTATAGAAAGATTTCCTTGTGAGCCACTGAAACAAATCACATTTCCTTCTCCGCCACTGGAAAATTTCTTTTCCTTTCTGTGTTTTCGCTTGAGATTTTTATTCCTCTCTGTGCAACTCCCCGCTCTTTAAAAAAGGTTACTGCTTTAGTGTATTTACATACTCTAAAAATTGAAAACAAAAACAAATTTGAAATTTGCTAATAACAAAATGTATTTTTCCATATTTGTGTATCCAAAAGTTTTAATACTCGATCCGCAACCACTTCGTTTAGTCCGACTCGGTCTGCAACTAGCCTATCATACAACACTCCGCCGCTTCTTGTCCTGTGGGTTGTATCGTCCTCTATGTAGGTAATAACTTATTTCCCCCAATTTTCAAGCTATGACGGTACTAGTACACGTATACTAATGAGCCACCAAATTGGTTGTGACCTTAGGTAACATGTTCAACACCACACTACCAACCACCGAGCTATCTAGTAGCACATTCCCACTATAGCACGTTCCCATGCAACAACAAAGGCCGCAGACTTCCTCAAAGGCCAACAATATGCAGCAATTTACTTTGAATAAATCATGATAAACGACAAAAGCTTTTTAAACCATTTAGATAAGACAACGTATCCTATGAGAACCAGGTTTGTATGAGAACTTCAATCTGGACAACATGATGTTGATCCAAGGGTGACGCATAGGAAGAGGTGGGAGGGGAAATTCACAAAAGTATGATTAAGTGGGCAGTGATTTTGTAAATCCTCTCTCCCACCTGAATTCATGCGCCCCATTGGATCAAAATCATATGACTCAGATTGGAGTTCTCGCACGAACCTGGTTCTCATAAGATACGTTGCCTTTAGATAAACCATGCTGTTTAGGATTAATACACTCAAGGGTGTGTACGCAGCTTGCCTTGGCCTATCAGCGAAACCACTGCTTGCGTTCGGGTCGTATCCATTCTTGTCCATGGGCATCATAGCTGAGTCAATCGGTCAAGACATATGCACACATACAGGGATATGTCATACAAGTCATACAAAAGTTATAACACTCATCAATACAAAAGTCATACAAGCAAGACCCTGTGCCAAGTGACGTGGGATCTGTATCGAGATTTGAACCGACAGATGAAGTAAACACAGGATGCGTTACAGCCTTCCACTGACCACTTAACAAACGATAGCAAGTGTATACATGTAAGAGAATTAATCTTCAGTGGGTAATCAAAAAGACATGCTTGCGTTGATGTGTCTGGTCGGCATTGTAGCAAAGGAAGAATGAAACACCGTACCCAAGTCGATTGGGAGATAGAAAAGGGATGACGCTGCCATGGAAATAATTAAGTGGCTAGTTCAGGCAAGAAGGATAATGGTGGTGCATTCTATTGAGATAATTACTGAGGAATTACGATCAGATGCTAACCGGCCTGATAGAACTGCATTGCTTAATTGGCTGTGCAAAGAGAAGACGATTCGTGTTTAGGCGCTAGCTAGCTAGCTAGCTAGCTAGGAGCTGTTAGAAAAGACACAGATGGTGCCATGCATACAACACATGCATGCATGGAGGGAATAGTGAAGGATTGATGATCAAAGGATAACTGACCGAATACTTAATTATGGTGGGTAGTAAACAATGGCAACAATGATCGGCTTCAGTGGATAGAGTCTAAGCTGATGCTTCTGGACAACTAGAAATACCAGAGAAAAATATCTTCGTAAACTCCTTTGAATTTGAGGCAATTCATGTCGATCCAAGCGAATTTCTCTTACAAAAGATGGTTGTGGGATATCACGCTATCAATACATAAACATATTAGACTAAAAGGCCCGGAAGGGATTGAGGCGTGGTTGCCTTCCTGGCCTCATAATCATGTTTCAATAAAATTGGTAAGGACACAGATAATACATAAACATATATTACACTGTTCATGACACATATCACGGTTCCATTATTGTAAGCAAAGAGGAAGTAAATATGCTTGTCACCACACACACGCGCAAACATGCACGACACATAGAGTTGAGACCAACAGATGGATCAACTAGAGGTTGCCCCATATGGTGGACAACTTATTGGAGATAAACATTAACATAACTTCGCCATAGCTTAGCATAGCAACATATGCTTATGAATGGCATTCATGCTGGTAGCAATGCAATCATATCGTTTTAGGCTTGTCCTTCTTCCATCTTAGCAAGCACTCCCATTTCTTCCATCTTAGCAGCAACTGTCAAAATGAGATATGGAAATCCCATTAGTGCATGAGTTAATTTTGCAGTGGAAATAGAGCACAAGATGTCTTCACGTTGTATGTAATATGCCTGAAGTTGTGAGATTGGGTAGTGAAGTCAACAAAGTACATTAACAGAAATGCATGGAAGGCCACACATACGTATCAGTCCACGATATGCTACAAAGCTTGTATGTACATATAACAAATGCATGGAATCGAATGAGTTTAGTGAATTTACCAGAATCGGTCAGAACACATGGGAAACAGCAAGTATTCTTGCAGACTGTGTCGGAGCCACCCGCAGCAATACAAGCAAAACAACATGCTTTTGCCCGTGCAGATACGCAGCAACTACACTCTGCAGCGGTAGCCAAGTGGACATTGAGGCCCAGGATGACCAGGCACATGATCACCATCAAAGTGGTAGTCCTCTTTCCCTCCATTGCCTCCTTCTCTTTCTGCTACCTTCCTTGGTTACCTAGCTAAGTTTATTGGTTTTGCGTTGAGATGTGATTCTTGAATGGACGTTGCCGACTGCAATTTATAGGCAGCTGCCGGAAGGATAATGGTGGTGCATTCTATTGAGATAATTACTGAGGAATTACGATCAGATGCTAACCGGCCTGATAGAACTGCATTGCTTAATTGGCTGTGCAAAGAGAAGACGATTCGTGTTTAGGCGCTAGCTAGCTAGCTAGCTAGCTAGGAGCTGTTAGAAAAGACACAGATGGTGCCATGCATACAACACATGCATGCATGGAGGGAATAGTGAAGGGTTGATGATCAAAGGATAACTGACCGAATACTTAATTATGGTGGGTAGTAAACAATGGCAACAATGATCGGCTTCAGTGGATAGAGTCTAAGCTGATGCTTCTGGACAACTAGAAATACCAGAGAAAAATATCTTCGTAAACTCCTTTGAATTTGAGGCAATTCATGTCGATCCAAGCGAATTTCTCTTACAAAAGATGGTTGTGGGATATCACGCTATCAATACATAAACATATTAGACTAAAAGGCCCGGAAGGGATTGAGGCGTGGTTGCCTTCCTGGCCTCATAATCATGTTTCAATAAAATTGGTAAGGACACAGATAATACATAAACATATATTACACTGTTCATGACACATATCACGGTTCCATTATTGTAAGCAAAGAGGAAGTAAATATGCTTGTCACCACACAAACACGCACACATGCACGCCATACATAGAGTTGAGACCCAACATACGGATCAACTAGAGGTTGCCCCATATGGTGGACAACTTATTGGAGATAAACATTAACATAACTTCGCCATAGCTTAGCATAGCAACATATGCTTATGAATGGCATTCATGCTGGTAGCAATGCAATCATATCGTTTTAGGCTTGTCCTTCTTCCATCTTAGCAAGCACTCCCATTTCTTCCATCTTAGCAGCAACTGTCAAAATGAGATATGGAAATCCCATTAGTGCATGAGTTAATTTTGCAGTGGAAATAGAGCACAAGATGTCTTCACGTTGTATGTAATATGCCTGAAGTTGTGAGATTGGGTAGTGAAGTCAACAAAGTACATTAACAGAAATGCATGGAAGGCCACACATACGTATCAGTCCACGATATGCTACAAAGCTTGTATGTACATATAACAAATGCATGGAATCGAATGAGTTTAGTGAATTTACCAGAATCGGTCAGAACACATGGGAAACAGCAAGTATTCTTGCAGACTGTGTCGGAGCCACCCGCAGCAATACAAGCAAAACAACATGCTTTTGCCCGTGCAGATACGCAGCAACTACACTCTGCAGCGGTAGCCAAGTGGACATTGAGGCCCAGGATGACCAGGCACATGATCACCATCAAAGTGGTAGTCCTCTTTCCCTCCATTGCCTCCTTCTCTTTCTGCTACCTTCCTTGGTTACCTAGCTAAGTTTATTGGTTTTGCGTTGAGATGTGATTCTTGAATGGACGTTGCCGACTGCAATTTATAGGCAGCTGCCGGTTGTGGTGTGTTTGTCTGTTTCTCTGCTTCTACAAGCAACCAAGAAAGCGGATGAGCAGGTACGAGTACTCAATGTTCGCCTATTATGAAAACTATGTTTGTGTGATCATCATCGGTACAATTATCTGCATTGTAAACAGAAATCAAATGGTGGTGGTCAAAACTTCTCACACAAATAATTGAGATTTTATTATCCCTGTCCTCCATATTTACTCAAGAATATAGTTTAACCGACCAACTGGCCTCCCGTTGACTAGAAAAATTGCAAAGGCAAATAAAATGAAAACAAAGTGGGAATAAACACACCGGCATTCATGCTGGTAGCAATGCAATCATATCGTTTTAGGCTTGTCCTTCTTCCATCTTAGCAAGCACTCCCATTTCTTCCATCTTAGCAGCAACTGTCAAAATGAGATATGGAAATCCCATTAGTGCATGAGTTAATTTTGCAGTGGAAATAGAGCACAAGATGTCTTCACGTTGTATGTAATATGCCTGAAGTTGTGAGATTGGGTAGTGAAGTCAACAAAGTACATTAACAGAAATGCATGGAAGGCCACACATACGTATCAGTCCACGATATGCTACAAAGCTTGTATGTACATATAACAAATGCATGGAATCGAATGAGTTTAGTGAATTTACCAGAATCGGTCAGAACACATGGGAAACAGCAAGTATTCTTGCAGACTGTGTCGGAGCCACCCGCAGCAATACAAGCAAAACAACATGCTTTTGCCCGTGCAGATACGCAGCAACTACACTCTGCAGCGGTAGCCAAGTGGACATTGAGGCCCAGGATGACCAGGCACATGATCACCATCAAAGTGGTAGTCCTCTTTCCCTCCATTGCCTCCTTCTCTTTCTGCTACCTTCCTTGGTTACCTAGCTAAGTTTATTGGTTTTGCGTTGAGATGTGATTCTTGAATGGACGTTGCCGACTGCAATTTATAGGCAGCTGCCGGTTGTGGTGTGTTTGTCTGTTTCTCTGCTTCTACAAGCAACCAAGAAAGCGGATGAGCAGGTACGAGTACTCAATGTTCGCCTATTATGAAAACTATGTTTGTTGTGATCATCATCGGTACAATTATCTGCATTGTAAACAGAAATCAAATGGTGGTGGTCAAAACTTCTCACACAAATAATTGAGATTTTATTATCCCTGTCCTCCATATTTACTCAAGAATATAGTTTAACCGACCAACTGGCCTCCCGTTGACTAGAAAAATTGCAAAGGCAAATAAAATGAAAATAAAGTGGGAATAAACACACCCTTATATCATTCTAGGAGGGGAGATTTTAAGTTCATTGTATACTGTGTTTATCAACCACCAGGTCATGATGTTCAGATGGTGGTCATCAGTGCAGTTATCTGCACTGTTAATAGAAAACAAACAGTGGTGGTCAAAACATTCATAGAAATAATTTAGATTTTTGTATGTCAATGTCAATTCGATCTCCCGAATATATAATTGCATAATGGTCCAAGTGGTATCTCGTTAGCTCATAAAAATTGGAAAGCCTGATCTAAAAAAAACAAAAAACGGAAAGCCAAATAAGCGGAAAATAGGGTTGTAGGAGCCAAGAAGATGGCTAACCCTATAGGAGGGATGGTTTAAGTTTATTATGTATATGTTAACCATCAGATCGTGATGATCAAATGGCCAACAACCATCAGATCATGAATGGGCAACAATAACACTTTTGATTATTTCTCTTCAAAAAAGTGGCCGTGAGAGATAGCATGATGTCATGCATGAACTCAGTACTTGGTTACATGATGTTCAGATGGTGGTCATCAGTGCAATTATCTGCACTGTAAATAGAAAAAAAATGGTGGTGCTCAAAACTTATCACAGAAATAATTGAGATTTTAGATCTCAATGACTATTCAAGCTCCCGAAAACAGATACAGCTGGGTGGATTAGAGCGAGATGTCACCCGTGCATGCTGGCCCAGCTTATCAAGTACGTGGTACCCTGCCCAAGCTGTATCTGTTTTCCGCGTCCGCCTGTATGGCCGCCCGCAGCTTGGCTCGCAAGAGCGTTGTCACGTGATACACGCCACAATGTGCATGCCGCTCAGTGTCCAACTCAAGAAAGTTGGTCCAGTTTAACCTTAGCCAATTATCCTGATTGTAACGTTCTAGACCAGTGGCGAAGCATGCTCTGCAAAGATCCGAGTGCCACTAATTAAGTACACATGGCTAGGTTTAGGTGTGCATATGTGGTGAGAATGGGGTGCTAAGCACTAAAACTTAGATTTTTTTTCTCTGGTTCCAGTGCACTCGGGAGCTACAACGTAGTTTCGCCCATGGGCAAAACAGCATTGCAACAGTAGGCTCGCTAGCACGAGTTGTGTCCTCAGTCTAAAGACAACACCAAAAAGTTAGGGTCAGTTTGGTTGCTACCCTGAGCTAAATTTGCCTGTGCCTGAGCGTGCCTGATAGCGTTTCGTGTTTGGTTGCTCTCCTGAGATCAGGCCTGACTCAGTCAACCTCTGTCGCTCTCAGGCGTCCGACTTCGAGCGTCTGAGCAACGTGCGGCCCTCCGTGCCTAGCTCTCCTTCCTCTCTCCCACGCTCCTTTTCCCCACACGAGCTGCCATGGTCGTCACTTCTCCGTGCTCTGGTTCAATCCTCCTCCCGAGTAGCAGCGCTGACCGCAGCGCCCGCAAGTAGCAGGAGCACTTTTACAGTGGACCATGATACCGAGGGATAAAAAGTATCATGGTGGCAATCTAACGTTTATTCTAAAGGACAATTTCGTAATTAGATTGTAGTTTAAGAAATTAGACTTTTTTTTGCCTTTAGGGTAAATGGGTCGAAACGAATAGCTTCATCGTTCCTGTTGCAGATCATACGAGCCCCTGCGCCGCCACCGGTCGAGGCAGTCGAAAGGGCCGGCGTATGACGCCGTCCACATTAGCAGCAGAGCCGTCCGCGACTCTCTGAGTCGTCGCATTTTTTTGGTGACGAATGACGGAGTGCGACTGTGACGAGCTCGACTTGTATGGGGGCGACCTTCATGAATCAAAGCTGATTCATCCTCTGGTGAATCAGAGCTCAATTCGTTTGGCACATGTTACCCTTTGCTCATTGGCGCATCTTCCAGTCAGAAGAGTTAGCTAAGTTCAAACTGGAGTTACGGGGCTACTCGCCACATGAATACAAAATCATGCATGCACAGTGATGGAACTGGAGAAAAAATTAAGGTAGCCATACAAGAACGATCAACACTTTTTGGGTTCAAATATTTGGCAGTTCGCTTAACATTTTTATTGTTTACATACACATGCACAGATTTTAGTTGTGCAGTACATGCTTCTTAACTAGAACAGCCCCCCCTTCAGCCCCCCTCCATTTTGTTTGGGAAAGAAGAGAGCTTGGGGGCGTTGTCCTCTGCTGACTGCTGCAGGTAGAAGACGACGCAAATCAGGCCAAAATTCAGCAGCTAGGCAAGCAGAAAGGAAGCGTGCGAATCCATTCTGCCAGAGCACTTTTACAGTGGATCATGATAGAGGGATAAAAAGTATCATGGTGGCAATCTAACCGTTTATTCCAAAGAACAATTTTGTAATTAGATTGTAGTTTAAGAAATTAGACTTTTTTTTGCCCTTAGGGTAAATGGGTCGAAACGAATAGCTTCATCGTTCCTGTTGCAGATCATACGAGCCCCTGCGCCGCCACCGGTCGAGGCAGTCGAAAGGGCCGGCGCAACCTCTGTCGCTCTCAGGCGTCCGACTTCGAGCGCCTGAGCAAGGTGCGGTCCTCCGTGCCTAGCTCTCCTCCCTCTCTCCCACGCTCCTTTTCCCCACACGAGCTGCCATGGTCGTCGCTTCTCCGTGCTCTGGTTCAATCCTCCTCCTGAGTAGCAGCGCTGACCGCAGCGCCCGCAAGCAGCAGGAGCACTTTTACAGTGGACCATGATACCGAGGGATAAAAAGTATCATGGTGGCAATCTAACCGTTTATTCTAAAGGACAATTTTGTAATTAGATTGTAGTTTAAGAAATTAGACTTTTTTTTGCCCTTAGGGTAAATGGGTCGAAACGAATAGCTTCATCGTTCCTGTTGCAGATCATACGAGCCCCTGCGCCGCCACCGGTCGAGGCAGTCGAAAGGGCCGGCGTATGACGCCGTCCACATTAGCAGCAGAGCCGTCCGCGACTCTCTGAGTCGTCGCATTTTAATCACGACTATTCATTTCTAAAAAATATAACTTAATTAAAATGGCATCATATTTACCCTTCCTTGTTTCCAAAGTTTTGTCTTACACGGGCCAGGGCCAGAGGCATCAATGGGTATCTTCAGTGTGGTAGTGACACTGCATTGGTAATTGGTTTACTCGAGAGGAGAGTATTAGGGTTGTAAGCCATGAAAACGGCTATAGTAGGAGGGGAGATTTAACATCGTTATATGTCAACCATGCATCTCATATCATGATCAAATTTGCCAACGATTTCTGTTACAAAAGTTGTCTGTGGGATATCACGCTATCAATACATAAACATATTAGACTAAGGCCAGGAAGGGATTGAGGCTTGGTTCCCTTCCCTGCTTTATAAGCATCTTTCAAATAAAATTGCTAAGGCCACATACAATACATAAACATATTAGACTGTTCACAACACATATTACAGTGTCATTATTACAAGCAAAGAGGAATTACATATGCTTGTCACCACACACACGTGCGCGCATGCACGACTTACATATAATTGAGACCTGGAGATGGATGGTCGAGGCAGTCGAAAGGGCCGGCGTATGACGCCGTCCACATTCACGCCGGCGCCACCACCCCCAGACTTTCGATCTCCTCCAGCGCCGCCACTCGAAGACATTCGATCCCTCCGGCGCCGTTCTTCCAACTCCCTGCAAGGCTGCAACCCCCTCGTCATTCGTATCCTCGACGGCGCTGTCCTCCGTCCACGCCACGTTCTGTCTCCTTGTCGCGTGTGGATTGTTGGCGGTGACGCCCTCCATCAGGCAGCTTCCCCCGATCGGATCCTCGCCGAACGGCTCCGTTCTGGCTGTGAATCATCGCTCGGCTGTAATTGAAAAGGAGGCCTCCCTGATATGTTGCATCGTTGGCCTATGCCTGTGGTGCTCGTGATTCTGAGAGGAGATCATTTTACGGGGTGCTAGTGTTTCCATGATTTTTGATCGAGAATTTGTTCTTTACCATAGTTTGGTATGACTTCTTCTTTGCTTGTTGTCCCATTGGCGGAATCTAGAGTGCAACCAAAATGTATCACTCGCACAAGGGAAAATTCATTTCACTTCGGTTCCATGACAATGGTTTCTGCATTATTTGTTTCTTGTCCCATCTTACGCATGTTTGCCATTACAAATACTCAATGCAATATTGCTGCACACCAACATATCATCAGTTACAACTAGAATGAGATCAAGTGAATCCTCACACTATGCGAAACAGAAGAAGGCCTGGACTGTTGCCAAAATATTGCAATCAAACTAACAGAATTACTAAATTCTTGAATGAGGTCAACTGAACAATCGCATTATCAATTAATCATATTAACGCATCAGTAGGTGCAACAGCAGCAGATCAGGGGAGGAAGTCGTTGCGACTTGAGACAGCAGTGGTGAGAACGCCGTCGCCGATGAACATGGAACGTAGTCGCACCTCATCTCTCTACTGCACACCGTTCTGCTTCGCCTTCCTCATGCCCGGCCACTCCACGCGTGCCTCTGCAGTGTTCCCCTTCCTCGGCAGCGAACGTGAGAAGAGGAGGGGCTCTTCGTCTTTCTCCCCGGCGCTTGCCGCCGTCTTCCCCTTCCCCGGCAGCTGCGGTGGGCAAAACGCATCGCTCCTCTCTCCGCTGCACTCGATCTGCTCCCGCATCGCTCGCCGACAATTCAGCACCTCTCATCGCCGCCGCTGCCCCGACACTGCCGCCGCGCCGAACACGGCCGCTGAATCACCATGGCCGCGACCAGAGATCACGAGATGAGACGAGACGATCAGGTTGGGTGACAATGATTCAACGGACTCTACCCTTTGATCACGTTGCCATCCATCATTTTCCGATAATACCCTTGTGATTGCCATGATACCGGACCATGATACTTAGAATACCGGTGGGATGGAAATGTATCATGATTGAGATCTAAACCGTCAGATTGAAGAAATAAACGATGTGCATTTATTTGGGTCTACCGTAAAAGTGCTCTTCTGCCAATGGCCGTTGCAGCGAGTCCTCACCTGTTGGCATTCGCCTCCTCGGGAGCTTCAAACGCCAAGACTCACGAAGACAGGAACGTATTGCATGGTATGGCTGCAACCTTGCCTCCTTGATTACGTTCTTACGTTGATAATTGACTGGTTTTAGTACGGTTTACTTTTTCCAGGGCTGTTGCGACTTCATTCTGGACTGGACTTGGGCTTGTGTGAAGAGGAGTTCCACAGAGAAATTATCGGAGTTACGGGGGGCCTGGCCCCTGCCGGCCACACCCCAGTTCTGCCGCTGTGTATGCACATGGTGGCAGTACGCAAGCCATAAATATGCCAGGCCAAACTCATCGGCGTTAATGTCGGGTAGTAGCTGAGGCGTGGAACACGGAGGCGCGTCGTGAGACACAGCGCTTGATGCAACTACAAAATGACAAGCGATCATGACCCTCCGGTTCGTCAAGACCATCCTCATTATTTGGGCAAACAAAATCACATGTTACATGCAACATGGCCGTAGGTGGATGCATAAAGCCAAACATGCAATGTTGATGAACAGAAGTCTTCTTTGATTTTATATACACCTCGTTGCTAGCTACTCCCTCCGTTCCAAAATAGTTGTCACTGGACATCATGTTTGACCCTTCGTATTATTAAAAAAATAGTTAAATATAAAAACAAATATGTCATGATTAAAATATATTCAATGAT
>LAPY01000659.1:162587-178208 GCA_000970635.1 Eragrostis tef
CTTTTGATTCTACTGAATTCATTTCCTGTCCACTCTTTTCCACATATATGTCATACTTCAGCAAGAGACTGGGTTATATGTATTGTGCTACATCATGCATGACATTTAAAATTATGGAATGTGAATATTTGCAAGAAAAATATGGAATGCCCACATGTGGATGGTTATACACTTTAGTAGTTGTTACATACTCTAAATATTTTACATCTCCTTAAAAATAGTTATAATCTTTCCAGATGTACATATTATGTGTTAGGAATGCATTTGAAATGTCTTTCAAATACAATCCCAACAATAAACCCAAATTTGACTTTATTACTGTCCTCGCGAAAAGAATATGACTTATACAATAAGTTCAGTTAATAATATTTTAAAAAATATTAAGACCTAGCCGCGCAAATACGCGGGCAGCCTTCCTAGTAATATATTGTGATATAAACTCTTCAGTGGCCACCGGCACAATTATGACATCATAGGCACCAAAGATCCATTCTGTGAGCGAGGCCAAAATATAAATTTGCTGAAATTAAACCCTGAAAAAATGTTTGACTAGACTAAACGAGAATAGTTGAGGCATCTGCCAGTTATACATGTCTACCTCCGTGCTAAAATATCACACTTCACATGTGGATATTGCTCACAGATGGCGCATATTTTGTTGTAGCCGCCAGCAGCTACTTCCACTGTCATGCTTTTGAGGACAGTCGCGCATCTGAACAGAATCTGAACAGAACCTTCAAGAAATCAGCTTCCCTTTTGAGGACAGTCGCGCATCTCAATAGAACCTTCAAGAAATCAGCTTCATCATCCTCTCCTTTGAAGCCCCGAATTTTGACCACTTCAAGCTCGGTCAAGGAGATACTTTCGTCTCTCCAGTTGGTATGTTGATCGCAGGGACAATCTAGAGGGCATGACACCTAAAGGAGAACAGGGACAGAGTATAATTTACAGTTTATATTTCACTCCAAATCGTGAACAGGGATACTAAGAAAAGTTTCTGAATATATACACGATTCTTTAAAACTGATAATAGTTACCTGGCCTGCACGATTTAGAGTCACCTCAAGCTTCCGTACTGGACGAATCTCAAGGAGATGCAATAACAATGGTCCAAAACCATGCCCATCTGTTTCGACGCCCAGCTCCAAAACAGAAAACTGAGAGAACGGAAGTTCTTCTATCACTTCCTCAAAGCTGCAGTCATCATCTTCCCGATGTTCGTGCATATATGGATTGTTATCCCAAAAACAAAAAAGGCAACTTCCATCGCGTGTAGAAGCATATATTGAACAGCATGTCAAATTTTATAACAAATAAAGTGATCGAGAGAAAAGAGACGCACACCTGATATCTTATTTCCAAACGTAGTGTGCTAACGCCACGGCTCCGGTAGTAGTATGTCAGATCGCGGAGGCGCATGTTTTCAAGTCCAACGTTTCCATGCTCTCATTCACAGCTCCAGTAGATTTTCGCAACCACATCGATGCCGAGAACGACATGCTGCTGAAATCTTCTCCCCAGATGATATTGAACGTTGTCTCCTTAAGCAAGCGGCGGTGTCACGATCTCCATGTTGGCAATTCCGTAACTGCGCGTGATTTCCACGTCGAGCACCTGGAGGGTCTGGTGAACGAGACCAGGTCGAGATCACCAGAATGGTTGCTAAAGTGGAGTGAGCGAAGGGACGGGCACATGCATGCATGGGCAGCAGGGAGCCGAGTTCGACGCTGCACGTGTCGAGGCGCAGACTCCGCAGCGCGGTGAACTCGCCGGCCGGTGGTTTCCGGCAAAAAAAAGGTCGAGGTAGGTCCGGTCAAAGCAGGGCACCTCGACCTCGGCCCCGCCGTCCTCTGCCTCCACCACGATGGTGAGGTTCTTGGGCGCCAGCCGCTCGGTAGCACGGAGCAGCGAGGAGACGCAGAAGGAGGCCTCGGCCCTGATGCGCTCGATGTAGAGAAGGTTCAATACGGGGCGGGTGACCTGAGCGAGCAATCCTTCGACTGTGACGTCGAAGAACTTCAGCTTGGGAAGCTGTGTCCAGAGGCCGAGGACGTTCGCGCGTCATCTTGAAGATTCATTCCTGTTTTCTAATTGTCAAAATATACATTAAGGAGTGGGGTTGCCGTAAGAACCGAATCCTACTTTGTCAAAATGGTTGAGTGCTTTTACTGCTTAGTAGATGCAGAACAATATTTTTTTCTTTTATGCAAAACAATATACTGTGGAGTGGACTCCTCTGAGGTGTTGCATGGTAGTTATTTCAGGAAAGTCACAAGTAGAAAGTATTTGGAGCCAAAGGAAGAAAAAATTGATGTGCATCGAACGCGTGTGCATCCATCCATTCTGTGAGGTGAACCAAAATCTGAAGTACAACCATGATTAAAATTTCCATTTCACATGACAAGATGCTAAGTCATATTATATAGTGGCAAATGTACAGTACAATTCCAAGTCGGCTTACAGAGTTACAGGGCTGAATTCGTTGGAGCATACAGGCCTTTAAACACCACACACGTGTGGCAAGCCAAGCCACAGCCAAAGATGACAATGTTTGGGCTGTATTTGCATGAGAAAATTCTGACTGCAGACAACTTGGACAGAAGAGCATGGGACAGCAATGTGATATGCCCACTTTGCTTAGGGGAGAGTAAGACAACCACACACCTGTAAATTCACTGCTCATACGCAAAACAAGTAACTACACTTGTATGTAGATAGTTTGTTTTACAGAGATTAGGCAATTCAATCGAACAAAGCAGTAACCGCATGGCTGCAACAGGCATCATAGTTTATGCAATACATCCCAACACACATCCTAAAAAATATAATTGCAATAAAGTGGACTACAAACATTGTTGTGCGTTTCGTTCAAAGCAATGCCTTGTCTGGATCCTCTAGCCAGATAAAAAATATAATCATTTTTCCCATACAAAATAGAGAAATTTAGATGGAAATAGCTTATTTTGTCGTATTATATAATGGCAAATGTACAGTACAGTTCCAAGTCGGCTTACAGAGTTACAGGGCTGAATTCCCTGGAGCATACAGGCCTTTAAACACCACACACGTGTGGCAAGCCAAGCCACAGCCAAAGATGACAATGTTTGGGCTGTATTTGCATGAGAAAATTCTGACTGCAGACAACTTGGACAGAAGAGCATGGGACAGCAATGTGATATGCCCACTTTGCTTAGGGGAGAGTAAGACAACCACACACCTGTAAATTCACTGCTCATACGCAAAACAAGTAACTACACTTGTATATAGATAGTTTGTTTTTACAGAGATTAGGCAATTCAATCGAACAAGCAGTAACCGCATGGCTGCAACAGGCATCATAGTTTATGCAATACATCCCAACACACATCCTAAAAAATATAATTGCAATAAAGTGGACTACAAACATTGTTGTGCGTTTCGTTCAAAGCAATGCCTTGTCTGGATCCTCTAGCCAGATAAAAAATATAATCATTTTTCCCATACAAAATAGAGAAATTTAGATGGAAATAGCTTATTTTAAAAACATGAAAAACTGTTTGACTGAATAAACAAGAATAGCTGAGGCATCGGACAGTGTCTAGGCTTCCACACTGAAATATCACTTTTCACGTGTGGATATTGCTCACAGATGCCGTATACTTTGTCGTATCGTCCAGCAGCAACGTACACTTTCATACTCTTGAGGACTGTCGCACATCTGAAGATAACCTTTAAGAAATCAGCTTCGTCATCTTTTCCTTCCAAGCCCTGAATTGTAACCGCTTCAAGCTCTGTCAAAGCGATACTTTCGTTTCTCCAGTTGGTATGTTGATCGCAGGGACAGTCTAGAGGGCATGACACCTGAAAGAGAGTCAGAATAGAGAGCATAATAATTAGCGGTTGATAATATTCCACGCCGAATCTTACAGAGGATACTAACAAATTTCCTGAATTTTAACAAACTTTTAGCGAACTGAAAATGGTTACCTTGCGTTGACGATGTAGTTTGACATAGAGCGTCTGTACGGGTCGAATCTGAAGCAGATGCAACACCAATGGTCTAAAAGCGTGCTCCTTTGTTTTGAGATACAACCCCAAATAAGAGAGAGAGATAGAGAGAGAGAGAGAGAGAGAGAGAGAGAGAGAAGGGACGGGCACATGGGCAGCAGGGAGCCAAGTTCCATGGTCCACGTGTCGAGGCTCAGATTCTGCAGAGCGGTGAACTCTCCGGCCGGTGGTGACGTGAGGGAAATTTGCGGCAAATGAAGGTCGAGGGTGGTTGTCCGGTCCAAGCAGGGCAGCTCAACGGTGACGTAAATCCCTACCAGACTGACGATGAGATGCTTCGGTGCCAGCCGCTCAGCAGCGCGGAGTATCGAGTTGAAGTATACGGGGCACACTATCGTTCGAACATGCGTCAATGCTGGGAAGGTTCAGCGCTGGGCGGCTGACATCAACTCAAGCCCAGGACACTCAACAAAACATAGACACTCGGCAAATGGTACCTTTTGCTGAGTGTCCCATCGATGATACACCCAGCAAAAAGAACATACTTGGAAAAAAAACTTTTGCCATGTGCCCCGCATCTTTCCCTCGGCAAAGGTGACGCATGTGCCCCACACGCACACGCGGCCATTAGTATTGACAGCAGGAGGGGGCTTTGCTAAGTGTCCTCTTCAGTGACACTCGGCAAATCTACTTTTTGCGGAGTGTCACCACTAGGCACTCGGCAAAGGTTTTTTTTTCAAATTTTGCCAACTAATTTTTTTCTCTGAACAAACTTCATGTTAAAATTTGGCGAATTTCACAATCAGGCACTCGGCAAAAGGGGGGTCCTTTGGTGAGTGCGTGTGCACTAGACACTCGGCAAAGCTTCGTGGAGTGTATTTTTTGATACTCGGCAAATCTTTTTGCTGTCGGGTCGCCGTCCGTCAACTTATGTTTGCCGCGGGCCCTTCCCAACACTTGGCAAATCTTTTGTTGAGTGATCGATAAAAAACACTCGGCAAAGGGGCTATTTGCCAAGTATACCCTCTCCAAGTACGCTTTGCTGAGTGCTACACTCGGCAAAGCCTTGATAAGTGTTTTTAGGCCTTTGCTGAATGCCTGGGGCACTCGGCAAAACTGGGATTTCTGGTAGTGAGTAGTATTCTCGGTAACTTCAATCACATCAGCATAATCTTTCCAACTCCCAAGGCAGCGTTCTCTGATAAAGATAATGCACAGGTATGAAAATAGATGCCATGATGTGTGATGCCCAAACCAAATGATTTGAAAATTAGTTCACAGAACATGAAGGAAGAAGTTACCAAATAAGTTCAACTGGAATGATAAAATTTGGAGTTTACTTCCTCACTTTATTAACAAAATGGTACCGCTCTGTCCAGAAATGTCGCAAGAAATAAACTTCCATCAAAACTTCAATCAAAACTTTGCTTGGTGGTGATCTCACCACCATTGGATTTTTAATTTTTTTTACTATTTTCACAAGTTAAACATGCTTGTATGTAATTAACCAGAACATACAACTTAATCAACAGATATAAGCACAAAACCTTTTGTTTAGTTGTGCAATTGCAAATAAGGAATTTTATTATTGGTTTCATGATTATATCACGCATAAAGTTTATTTTGGGAATTTAACAATTTTCAGTAGGGCGAAGGAGAAAAATTCAACAAGTGCAAGCAAAGAGAGGTTTCATGGTCCACACAATATTTGGAACATACCAGATGACATATAGAGAACATCAGAACAAGATTCACAAACTTAGGATCAGGCCACAGGGTCCAGGCCGCACTTGATCTGTACGTGCCAGGCTGGATACGACCAGAGCAGCGACCAGCTCACCGGAGGAGCGGTCTGGCAACCAAAATAAATGACGGGAAGGGGCTGCACCTCGAGAAAGGCCAGAGAGGGTTTGGTGATGAATGGTGGCGGGGCGGTGGGAGACAGAGCTTCTGTGGCGACAAAAGCTCGAGGGAGGGCACGTGAGTGGACGGGATCTGGCTGGGAAGCTTCCTCGTGGCTCGGGGAACTTCGTCCTGGTGCTTGCCATTGAGGAGGAGAAGTGGAAGGAGGTTGTCATCGATGATGAGGTGTCCATGACGGCAGGGGCAAAGCTCGTCGGCGCCTTGCACAGCGGCGGAAAGGGGGAGATGAGTGGTCAGGGAGGTGCGCGAGCGTGATGTGCATCCTTATGGCGCAATGAGGTGGCGGGATACTCACCAGAGTGGATGAATCGTGCGGCAGAGTGGAAGGACACGGTGACCGGACTTGGAGCATAGGTGCTCGATTCACCTGGCTCACGGCGGAGGGGAAGGACTGGGGGCCATGGCCGCACGGAAGGGGTCCTGAAGGCACTCGGGTTAAATGGCACGACCAGGGAGCAAAGCCTGGTGGTGGGGCAACGGCGAGCAAGACTAGGTGGCGATGGCGTAGAAGTTGCGGTGGAATGGTAACGGGGAGTGCGGCTACGGTTTCGAACAGCGGAGAACGGGCCAGCTTTTAAGCGATTGCGGGAGCGCAACCAGTCGACCGCTTCCACGCGGCGCATCGCCGCGTGCGTTGCCCAACGGGATAAGGACATGGGACCGGAGTCGAGGATAGGTGGCGACCGGGTGCCTTTGCAATTTCCTTGATTTTAATCCAGCCGACTTTCAGGAACTAAAAGGAATACTTACATACCTCCAAAAATAATGAAAAATTTTGGATAAGCACATAAGAGCAGGATCTTGAACTGTCATGTTGGGTCAAAGAGCATATGGGCTATAGAAGTAGAAATAAAAATTCAGGAACTCAGGATCATAACACACTTTCTCTGAATTTTTTAGGGGCGCTTTCATAATTTGAAAAATCTGGATAAGTTCCCCAAAGGGCACATTTGCCGAGTGTCAGGCCCAGGACACTCAGCAAACATAGACACTCGGTAAATGGTACCTTTTGCCGAGTATCCCATCGACGATACACACGGCAAAAAGAAGACACTCGAAAAAAAAACTTTTGCCAAGTGTCCCGCATCTAGACCCTTGGCAAAGGTGAAGCACGTGCCCCACACGCACAAGCGGCCATTAGTATTGACGGCAGGAGAGGGTTTTGCTGAGTGTCACCACTAGGGACTCAGCAAAAGTTTTTTTTCCCAAATTTTGCCAACCAAATTTTTTCTCTGACCCATACACACTTCATTGTACTTCATGTTAAAAATTTGGCTAATTTCACGATCAGGCACTCGGCAGAGGGGGGGAGGGCTTTGGTGAGTGTGTCTGCACAAGACACTCGGCAAAGCTTTTGTTGAGTGTCCGATAAAAAACACTCGGCGATGGGGCTATTTGCCGAGTATGCCCTCTCCGAGTGCGCTTTGCTGAGTGCTACACTCGGCAAAGCCTTTGCTAAGTGTTTTTGGGCTTTGCTGAATGCCTGGGGCACTCGGCAAAACCGGGATTTCTGGTAGTGATTAGTATTATCAGTAACTTCAATCACATCAGCATAATCTTTCCAACTACCAAGTCGGCGTTCTCTGATAAAGATAATGCACAGGTATGAAAATAGATGCCATGATGTGTGATGCCCAAACCAAATGATTTGAAAATTAGTTCGCAGAACATGAAGAAAGAAGTTACCTAACAAGTTCAACTGGAATGATAAAATTTGGAGTTTACTTCCTCACTTTATTAACAAAATGGTACTGCTCTGTCCAGAAATGTTGCAAGAAATAAACTTCCATCAAAACTTCAATCGAAACTTTGCTTGGTGGTGATCTCACCTCCATTGGATTTTTAATTATTTTGATACTATTTTCACAAATTAAACATGCTTGTATGTAATTAACCAGAACATACAACTTAAACAACAGATATAAGCACGAAACCTTTTGTTTAGTTGTGCAATTACAAATAAGGAATTTTATTATTGGTTTCATGATTATATCACGCATAAAGTTTATTTAGGGAATTTAACAATTTTCAGCAGGGTGAAGGAGAAAAATTCAACAAGTGCAAGCAAACAGAGGTTCCATGGTCCAAGCAATATTTGGAACATACCACATGACATATAGAGAACATTAGAACAAGATTCACAAATTTAGGATCAGGGTCCAGACCGCACTTGATATGTACGTGCCAGGCTGGATACGACCAGAGCAGCGACCAGCTCACCGGAGGAGACGCCCCGGCGGTCTGGCGACCAAAATAAATGACGGGGAGGGGCTGCACCTCGAGAAAGGCCAGAGAGGATTTGGTGATGAATGGCAGCGGGACGGTGGGAGACAGAGCTTCTGTGGCGACAAAAGCTCGAGGGAGGGCACGTGAGTGGGCGAGATCTGGCCAGGAAGCTTCCTCGTGGCTTGGGGAACTTCGTCCTGGTGCTTGCCATTGAGGAGGAGAAGCGGAAGGAGGTTGTCATCGATGATGAGGTGTCCACGACAGCAGGGGCAAAACTCGTCGGCGCCTTGCACAGCTGCGGAAAGGGGGAGATGAGTGGTCAGGGAGGTGCGCGAGCGTGATGTGCATCCTTATGGCGCAATGAGGCGGCGGGATACTCACCAGAGTGGATGAATCGTGCGGCGGGGCAGAAGGACATGGTGACCGGACTTGGAGTATAGGTGCTTGATTCGCCCGGCTCGCGGCGGAGGGGAAGGAGTGGGGGCCATGGCGGGACGGAAGGGGTCCTGAAGGCACTCGGCTTAAATGGCACGACCAGGGAGCAAAGCGGGAGCGCAACCAGTCGATCGCTTCCACGCGGCGCATCACCGCATGCAATGCCCAACGGGGACAAGGACGTGGGACCGGAGTCGAGGACAGGTAGGGCCCAGGTGCCTTTGCAGTTTCCTTTATTTTAATCCAGCCGACTTTCACGAACTAAAAGGAATACTTACAGACCTCCAAAAATAATGAAAAATTTTGGATAAGCACATAAGAGCAGGATATTGAACTGTCATGTTGGGTCAAAGAGCTTATAGGCTACAAAGTTAGAAATAAAAATTCAGGAACTCAGGATCGTAACACACTTTCTCTGAATTTTTTAGGGGCACTTTCAGAATTTGAAAAATCTGGATAAGTTCACCAAAGGGCACATTTGCCGAGTGTCAGGCCCAGGACACTCCGCAAAACATAGACACTCGGTAAATGGTACCTTTTGCCGAGTGTCCCATCGACGATACACATGGCAAAAAGGACACTCTGGAAAAAAAAAACTTTTGCCAAGTGTCCCGCATCTAGACCCTCGGCAAAGGTGAAGAACGTGCTCCACACGCACATGCGGCCATTAGTATTGACGGCGGGAGAGGGCTTTGCTGAGTGTCCTCTTTAGTGACACTCGACAAATCTATGTTTTGCTGAGTGTCACCACTAGGCACTTGGCAGAAGTTTTTTTTTAATTCTGCCAACCAAATTTTTTCTCTGACCCATATACACTTCATTGTACTTCATGTTAAAATTTGGCTAATCTCACGATCAGGCACTCGGCAGAGGGGGCGGGGTCCTTTGGTGAGTGTGTGTGCACTAGACACTCGGCAAAGGTCCCCCCCTCCCTTTTGCTGAGTGTCTATGCATAAGACACTCGGCAAATATTTTCGCTGTCGGGTCACGGGTCACGTCTGTTAACTTTTGTTTGCTGAGGGCCCTTCCCGACACTCAGCAAAGCATTTGTTGAGTGCCTGATAAAAAAACACTCGGCAAAGGGGCTATTTGCCGAGTATGCCCTCTCCGAGTGCGCTTTGCGGAGTGCTACACTCGGCAAAGCCTTTGCCAAGTGTTTTTGGGCCTTTGCTGAATGCCTGGGGCACTTGGCAAAACTTGGATTTCGGGTAGTGAGTAGTATTCTCGGTAACTTCAATCACATCAGCATAATCTTTCCAACTCCCAAGGCGGCGTTCTCTGATAAAGATAATGCACAGGTATGAAAATAGATGCCATGATTTGTGATGCCCAAACCAAATGATATGAAAATTAGTTCGCAGGACATGAAGAAAGAAGTTACAAAACAAGTTCAACTGGAATGATAAAATTTGGGTAAATTCCATAATCGTTCATGGTATTCACAGTGAGCTCCTCGAGCGACGTTGAGTGAAATTTCACCACGTCAAAAGCCAAGGAGCCCTCAAACGAGAGAGAGCAAAGGGACGGGCACATGGGTAGCAGTGAGCCCGGCTCGATATTGCAAGATATGAGGACGAGGCTCTGGAGAGCGGTGAACTCGCCGGCCGGCGGTGGACATGGATCTAGAGTGAATGGCAATTCGAACCTTATGGAGGTGGTTCGGTCAAAGCAGGGCAGCTCGACGACCTTGTTGTCTCCCACGCGAAAGCTCCACAGTTTGAAACTAAGGTTCTTGGCTGCAAGCCGTGCGGCGGCACGGAGTAGGGACGCGATGTCCTCTACCATCACGGCATCACCATCTCGACTTTCGTCTCCATGCGGAGCAGGTGCAGTTCGGAGGGTTACCTGAGCGAGCAAGCCTTCCAGTGAGTCGAACGGGACGTCGCTGAGGAATGTCAGCTTGGGAAGGCGCGTCCAGAGGCCGCGCCACCGTCGAGCGAGGACGCTGGTGCGTGCAGCCTCGCGGGCGCAGCCGAGGTGAGAGAGCATGTCGAGGAGCACATCCTCGGGTAGGCTGCTGATGCGATCATCCTCCCCGGCGCCATCGCCACCGCCGTCGTCCTCCGGGCGACGCGGGCCTCTGGGTGGAAGTATGTTCAGGTGATGGGCAGATCGCGTCTGCGTGGCCTGAGAAAGAGAGATCTCATTCATGGCTAAGTATGTATGTTGATGAGGAGATGAATAGTTGAAAGAATTGTTGTATAAATGGGCGGAGAGGGGATGCATGCAAGCACTCAACAGTTTCCATTCCATTGATTTGGCGCAGTTTATTTTAGCGGGAGAGGGCTTTGCTGAGTGTCCTCTTTAGTGACACTCGACAAATCTATGTTTTGCTGAGTGTCACCACTAGGCACTTGGCAGAAGTTTTTTTTTAATTCTGCCAACCAAATTTTTTCTCTGACCCATATACACTTCATTGTACTTCATGTTAAAATTTGGCTAATCTCACGATCAGGCACTCGGCAGAGGGGGCGGGGTCCTTTGGTGAGTGTGTGTGCACTAGACACTCGGCAAAGGTCCCCCCCTCCCTTTTGCTGAGTGTCTATGCATAAGACACTCGGCAAATATTTTCGCTGTCGGGTCACGGGTCACGTCTGTTAACTTTTGTTTGCTGAGGGCCCTTCCCGACACTCAGCAAAGCATTTGTTGAGTGCCTGATAAAAAAACACTCGGCAAAGGGGCTATTTGCCGAGTATGCCCTCTCCGAGTGCGCTTTGCGGAGTGCTACACTCGGCAAAGCCTTTGCCAAGTGTTTTTGGGCCTTTGCTGAATGCCTGGGGCACTTGGCAAAACTTGGATTTCGGGTAGTGAGTAGTATTCTCGGTAACTTCAATCACATCAGCATAATCTTTCCAACTCCCAAGGCGGCGTTCTCTGATAAAGATAATGCACAGGTATGAAAATAGATGCCATGATTTGTGATGCCCAAACCAAATGATATGAAAATTAGTTCGCAGGACATGAAGAAAGAAGTTACAAAACAAGTTCAACTGGAATGATAAAATTTGGGTAAATTCCATAATCGTTCATGGTATTCACAGTGAGCTCCTCGAGCGACGTTGAGTGAAATTTCACCACGTCAAAAGCCAAGGAGCCCTCAAACGAGAGAGAGCAAAGGGACGGGCACATGGGTAGCAGTGAGCCCGGCTCGATATTGCAAGATATGAGGACGAGGCTCTGGAGAGCGGTGAACTCGCCGGCCGGCGGTGGACATGGATCTAGAGTGAATGGCAATTCGAACCTTATGGAGGTGGTTCGGTCAAAGCAGGGCAGCTCGACGACCTTGTTGTCTCCCACGCGAAAGCTCCACAGTTTGAAACTAAGGTTCTTGGCTGCAAGCCGTGCGGCGGCACGGAGTAGGGACGCGATGTCCTCTACCATCACGGCATCACCATCTCGACTTTCGTCTCCATGCGGAGCAGGTGCAGTTCGGAGGGTTACCTGAGCGAGCAAGCCTTCCAGTGAGTCGAACGGGACGTCGCTGAGGAATGTCAGCTTGGGAAGGCGCGTCCAGAGGCCGCGCCACCGTCGAGCGAGGACGCTGGTGCGTGCAGCCTCGCGGGCGCAGCCGAGGTGAGAGAGCATGTCGAGGAGCACATCCTCGGGTAGGCTGCTGATGCGATCATCCTCCCCGGCGCCATCGCCACCGCCGTCGTCCTCCGGGCGACGCGGGCCTCTGGGTGGAAGTATGTTCAGGTGATGGGCAGATCGCGTCTGCGTGGCCTGAGAAAGAGAGATCTCATTCATGGCTAAGTATGTATGTTGATGAGGAGATGAATAGTTGAAAGAATTGTTGTATAAATGGGCGGAGAGGGGATGCATGCAAGCACTCAACAGTTTCCATTCCATTGATTTGGCGCAGTTTATTTTATTGCAATGACATTTTCTAGAATGTGTGTTTAAGTGCTTATTGGACAAACTATCCAGTTGAGAGTAGAAAAAAAATTTCTTTATTTTTTACTATTTATGATTTTTTACTTTGGTAATTTTTTCATATGTAGTTATGTAGTTCTTGAATTATTTTTACAAAATTTTTCACCTTTCTCATAATTACTTAGTATCTTTGACAAATTTTCTAGCTATATATTTTTCTTATTGGGAAACTTGTAGTTAACCATACAACTAGAGTATTATTTGATTTGGTCTGTGACATGTCCATGGTAAATCCCTCCAACGAGTCTCCTTGCTTATAACTCAAGAGCGAGGATTTGCTTGGCTGTCCATCCAGATAACTGCTTTTCCATGCAACCATTTTATTGTAACATTATATTTTCTAGAATGTGTGTTTAATCTTCTTATTGGACAAACCGGGATAGTTGGGAGTAGATAGAAATTTTTTGTTATTTTCTATTATTTATGCTTTGTTTCTTGTTTCGCATTTTTTTCATATGTAGTTATGTGATTCATTGGAAAATTTTCCCACGGTTAACTACAAATTTCCCAATTAGGAAAATAGATACCATCAAATCGACTCCGGCCCCACGTCTTTGGTCCCTTTGGGCAACGGGCGTGGCGCAGCGCCGTTTGGACACTAGCGACTGGATACGCTCCAACAACCACTTAAACAACCACATAAAAACTGCCTCGCTCTCCCCCGGTCGAAACCCTAGCCGCGCTCTCCAATCCTAATAACCGCCACCACTTCAGTTCCATTGCTGCCTAGTCAAGCTCACCATTGCGCCACCGCCACGCTTGCTCCCCAGCCGTGCCATTTCACTCGAAGAGCACCACCAGACCCCTTCCGCTCTGCCATGGCCCCCACTCCTTCCCCTCCGCCGTGAGCTGGGCGAATCGAGCACCTCTGCTCCAAGTCCGTAACTGTGTCGTTCCGCGCCGCCGCACGATTCGTCCACTCCAGTGAGTATCCTGCCACCTCATCGCGCCATAGATGGACATCATGCTCGAACACCTCCTTGACCACTCATCTCTCCCTTTCTGTAGCCGTGCGAGGTGCCGATGAGTTTTCTCCCTGCCGCCGTGGACACCTCATCATCGACAACCTCCTTCCGCTTCTCCTCCTCGACGACAAGCACCAGGACGAACTTTCCCGAGGTACAAGGAAGATTCCCGGCCAGATCCCATCCACTCCCGTGCCCTCCCTCGACCTCTCATCGCCACCGAAGCTCTGCCGCCCGCCGCCAACCCTCTCCAGCCTCTCCTAAGGGAAGTCGACCTTGCCAGTGAGTTCGTCGTGAGGTAAAGCCCCTCCCCGTACTTCCTTTTGGTCACCAGACTGCCCGGTGTCGCCGGAGTTGGTCACCTCTGGCCGTATCCGGCGTGGCTTGTACAGATCCAGTGCAGCCTGGACCCTGTGGCCCAGGTGATTGGCCTGCCCTTTTTCATGATTTCTAGAATATCTTAAGATCCTCAAAAATTAATTGCTGACAAGTTGTACAATTCATAATAAATATAATACACCTCAGAAAATAAGAATCCTGTTTTTTTTAACTTCCCGGTACTCAGTTCTATCCAGCACAAATACCAAGCTGATGCAAATCTTTTCTCTGTTTCCTGTATAAATGCATAATTGTTAAATCAAGTCAATTCATAGTTAATTCTCTGTTTCCCAATAAATCTTGAAATCTTGCATGATTGTAAATAACCTGACAGCACACTTACAGAACATTCTTTTTTCACTATCATATGTTGCTTTATCATTTTATTATGATCTATTCTCTGTTCTGACCTCTTTAAATTGTTAAAATAATCCAGAAGTCAATAAATCTTCAAACTTCACAGTAATTCACGTTAAGTGATGTCTAGTTCTTGGCCTCCACGATAAGTATGAAACTGCAGATAAATTTTCATACTCGTTGTGCTTGGTTTTAGTTACTATAAATGAATACTTTGTCATGCATGACATTGTGAATCTTGTTTTGATGTTCTCTATATGTCATGTGGTATGTTCCCAATATTGGTAGGACCATGAAATCTCTGTCTGCCTACACTTATTCAATTTTTCTCCTTCACCCTGCTGAAAATTGTTAAATTCCTTAAATAAACTTTATGCGTGACATAATCATGAAACCAGTTATAAAATTCCTTGTTTGTAATTGCTCAACTAAAGAAAAGGTTGCATGCTTATTTCTGTTGTTTAAGTTGTATTTTCTGGTTAATTACATACAAGCATGTTTAATTTGTGAAATTAATATAAAAAGAATTAAAACTCCAATGGAGGTGCGATTACCACCATGCAAAGTTTCGTATATGTACTAAAATTAATCCCTTGTCCAGAAGATTCATGGAAAGACAACGTTCCGATGTAAGTTCATTTCTTGCAACATTTCTGGACAAAGCTGAACCATTTTGTTAATAAAGTTAGGAAGTCAACTCCAAATTTTGTCATTCCAGTTGCATTAAAATTAATCCCTTGTCCAGAAGATTCATGCAAAGTTTTGATGGAAGTTTATTTCTCGCAACTTTTCTGGACAGAGCTGAACCATTTTGTTAATAAAGTGAGGAAGTCGAGTCCAAATTTTGTCATTTAAGTTGCACTTGCTTTGTAACTTCTTTCTTCATGTCCTGCAAATTTTCATATCATTTGGTTTCTGCATCACATTCATTTTCATACCTGTGCATTATGTTTACTTCAGAGAACGCCGCCTTGGAAGTTGGGAAGATTATGCTGATGTGATTAAAGTTACCGAGAATACTACTACTGCTGAAGGCAAGCATCCATAATATCGATCCAGCAAAGTAAACAAAGTTCAAAGTTCTTGCTTTGGCTGCGCCGTGCCATCAAAGAGTGGAGACTCTTGGTGCTTGCGTCCCAGGTTGGGTCCTCCGCCCAATACTCCCATTCTCTCTCGTCTCCTCCTACTTTGCTTCGCCATAAATCAGCTTTATTTTCTCAGGCCATGCAGCTGCGGTCGGGCCATCGCCTCGACCTGCCGCCGCCTGGACGCCCACACCGCCTGGTGGCCAGCGGCGGCAACGGCGTTGGGGATCAGGAGGATCGCATCAGCAGCCTCCCTGATGACTTGCTCATCGACATCCTCGTCCGTCTCGGCTCCGCCCGTGAGGCTGCGCGCACTAGCGCCCTCGGCTGGC
>LAPY01000660.1:72466-92200 GCA_000970635.1 Eragrostis tef
GGCGCCTTCCATGGGCGAGAAGGCGTTTCAATCTCGGAGGTATTGGGGCGTGGCTGCTGAGGATCACCAGTTTGGTCGACAACGGGCAATGCCGCGCAGGTGTTGGGGTCAGTGCCGAGCCCCGGCGTCGGGCACTGGCCGCGCGTGCACGTTGCACGTACAAATGACCCGTCGAGATGATGATTTAGCCAGCTAGTCCTATGTTTTTTTTCAAGAACGTACGGAGTACGTATTTTATTAAGAAGGAGAAAAAGTAAGATCGCCAGCTAGTTCCATGGTTCTGATGTTTGATTTGTTTAGTTCGAGTTCTGTGTGTTTCTTTCTCTCCTCGGATCGAGTGATTTGGTTCTGGAGGTTGTGCGTGACAGGATGAAAGTTTTGTAGGTCCATGCCATAATAAAGTAATCGAAACTAACTGTTCTGTTCACAAAAAATTAAAGGAATCATCATCGGATCTAAGGAATTGTTCCCTCGAAAGAAAACAAGTTTGTTCTAGAGAAAAGTTTCCAGGGTGAGCAAAAAAATTGAATCTATTAGTTCGATTCTCTTGAAATTTTTTGCCCGAAAAGGAAGAGAAGACCGTTGCTGAGCCATTTTGCACATACAATGGCGCTGGTGCGCTGTAACCTCATTGATTCAGGCGTTAATGGCGTCAGGTGCTTGTCTGTTTACAGAGGAGGAAGAAGACTCGTTCTGGGGAAAAAGATGATGGGCCTAGGCAAAAGCTGCGCTACTGGGCCTGATGGGCTGCAAATAACCATCATGAATTGGGCCCATTGATAAAACGATTCTGTTGATTTAAATACTTCCCGTAAAGTAATTTTAAAAATACTTCATGTCCCAAACTATCCCTGAGAATACTAGCTAGTATCTTTCAATAATACTAGCTAGTATGGGGAACCGTAAAAGTTCTGTACATTGAGGTACATGTGAGGTTTCTGGAAGCGAATGCCGTGCCACGTTCACTGAGACCTATTGGCGATATGGCATATATGTGTGGAGGCTGCAATAACGAATGTTGGATCTGGTTTTGCAGATTAATGGAGCCACGAAATCCAGTACTACATTCTCCATATCCTAGTAAGAACTCCTTTTCTATCTAAACACGACTTTGCCTGAACATTCGCTTTCACCGTGTGCATTTTTCAGCTTATTACAATGTGCATTTCAAAACATGCTAGTAATTTCAACTCTGAAATGGAAACAGATTTACGTATCAGACATACTGACATGAATTCCACACCTGACCTAGGTTATGTTAGCAGCAGTGCATCTTCTGCAAGTATAATCTCCTCAAAATGCAGGAGGCTAAGATTGGAGCTAGTGGTGGTCTTAAGAAAATACAACTGAGCCGTTTTGTAGACACGTGCATAACCTTTTGACAATGGCTCAGTTCACCTTGGGCCTGATACATTGGAGGCACGAGGTGGAGATGAGATGACAGCAGCATTTTCGGCAATGCCAAAGATTGTTTGACTTGTTGCAACAAACGTATGACCTATGTCGGTTTCCACATTCATGGTACCTTCCAAGACTTTGACAACATCAGACATTCGAGGCCTTCTTTTGCTATCGATCTGCAGACACCACATCGCAAGCTTCATCACTCGAATTACTTCATGTTTATGTGCTTGCATATCGTGACTGTTCTCATCGATCAAATCTACTAACTGGCCATTGTTCACCTTTTCCTCCAATATGGTAATGAGATGGACACTCGTTTCAGACCGGGAAGTGTCGAGGTTCTTTCTTCCGCTGATGATTTCCATGACTACTACACCAAAGCTATATATATCAGCCTTTTCTGTGATTTGCGATGTCAACCATTCAGGAGCTAAGTACCCAGGTGTGCCTCTCATTCTGGTAATCACTTGGCTCTGATCCCTGTCTATGAGCTTGCATAGTCCAAAGTCAGCAAGTTTAGCATCGAAGTTGTCATCTAGTAGGATATTTTGTGGTTTGACATCCAAGTGAGCAATTCTCTTGCTGCATTCCTCATGAAGGTAAGAGAGGCCCTTAGCTACGTGAGTAATAATCTTGCATCGCATTTTCCAGTCCAGTTGAACATTAATGCCTTGTTGGTAATAGATCCACTTGTCCAAGGACCCTTTGGGCATAAACTCATAAACTAATAGCCAATTTGATTTTTCTGCACAGAAACCAATCAGCCTCACAAGATTAATATGGTGAATGCCACTGATCGTCTGCACCTCTGCCGCAAATTCTTTATTTCCTTGACCAGTCCGATCCAGACGTTTCACTGCAACTATGTCCTCACCAATCTGTCCCTTGAAAACAGTTCCAAAAGCTCCTTCCCCTAGCTTGTCTCTAAAATCTTTGGTTGCTACTTTCAACTGTTGAAATGTGAACCTCATCGGAGTTCCTTGTAGCTCCCCAAAGTCTTCTGCTTCATCCATCCCCCTGTGTCGTTTTCCTCGTTTGCAAATGAAGAAAAGGAAAAGGAACAACATGCTTAGAAAGATGAAGCCGCCTATGGTAGCTATAATCACAATGACTTGTCTTTTGGGGGATGATCTTGCCCTTGCTGCCCCAGGGCTTGGAGACAAATTTGTTGTTTGGATTGCAGGTGCAGGTTCAGGGCTTACAGTCGCAGCAGGCATATGTGTTCCATTCATTAGGGGACAGAAGACGACCTGGTAATTGGTTCCCCCAGGGCAAGAGAATGTTTTTGTGTCAGCGGAACTGAAGAACGCGTCTGGGCATTGCGACCTAGTGTCGCCCCGGCAGCGTAACACCTTTCCACATCCCAGGAAGTCTATTGGCAGGTTGAAGCCGTCGATGACGGAAATATCAAAGAAATCTATCGCGCCACCTAATGAGAACTCCGCGAGCGTATGGGGTGGTTGACCTGAAATAGAGCAGAGAAGCTCACCGGCACAGTCTCCAGTTTGGCATGCCCCCTGTCCGCTGCTGTTAAAGTAGCATCCCGTGCGTCCCCATAACCTTGATGAACTGGTGTCGGCCGGCACTGCTAGGGTCCAGATCTGCCCGGGGCTGAGTTCCCGGCCACCGCCAACTGGCACGGCGGCTGGCCAAACAGTGAAGCTGCAATTGTTGGTGATGGAGAATGTGGCCGCATCATTGGTGGCAACGAGGAGGAGGAGGATAGGCAGGAGATGGAGAGCCTGGGAGGCAGCCATCAGCACTGCCATCTTTTTGGTCTGTTTTGGTTCGCTAGCTGTGATAAGCCGGAGATGATTTTTGTGTCGTACTAGTAGGGTTTGTATGAGTTGTGACACAATGGAAGAATTGAGTAGGGTACTGGAGGAATGAGCAAAATGCCAAACGATCCAGTTGGGTACCGGAGGAAATGAGCAAAATGCCAAACGATCCAGTTGGCAGGGAAAGATCGGTGGAAAATTTAATAGCTTTTTGGCTTTGCCTGTTGAAATTTCAACCGTCTACAGTCAGCAGCCTAGCGTATGATTTGAGGTGCCCGTTGTGCTTGATTGTCACTATTTACGATAGTTGGATTTGTTTTTCTAGTGCAAAAAGAAAATAATCTTTTGTCATCGGCAATGTGCTGGCGTTATGGTGCAAGCAAAGGTGAAAAAGTAAGTAGCCTAAACTCCAGCAAGTGTCAAGATGACATTAGTTTTTCTTTACTGCACACTACCACTTAATCTTGAATCTTTTGGTGTTGGTATGAACCTCGGATTCTGGAGGGTAGTCGCCCGGCAGCAGCTAGGAATAAATCTCGACTCAAAGTTTCAGATTCAGACGACTGTCGCCCTGACTAACAAAAGACATATCTATGTGGAACTATAGGGAAGTCTTACTCGATGTTATTTCATCCTTATAACAATATTTTAAATAAGACGAATGATCAAAGGTGATATTTGAAAGTTAAAAAGGCTTTATATTTAGAGATGGATGGAGTAGATGATTACTTTTTCAATATATACTCCGTATCGCCTAGCTGAATTACAAGCAACTGAAGATTTGGTCCGGACAATACTAGTAGCAGTATGTATCTATGTGAATGCTTTAAGATTGACAACAGTGCACATGATTGTTGTGATGGATCACAATCAGCCAGGAGCATGCGTGAGTGTTGATAGAGAAAAAGGAGGCAATGAGGTGATGCGCAGGAACCTGGAAGAAGCCACTGGAACCGGCAGCCATCAGCACTGCCATCTTTTTGGTCTGTTTTGGTTCGCTAGCTGTGATAAGCCGGAGATGATTTTTGTGTCGTACTAGTAGGGTTTGTATGAGTTGTGACACAATGGAAGAATTGAGTAGGGTACTGGAGGAATGAGCAAAATGCCAAACGATCCAGTTGGGTACCGGAGGAAATGAGCAAAATGCCAAACGATCCAGTTGGCAGGGAAAGATCGGTGGAAAATTTAATAGCTTTTTGGCTTTGCCTGTTGAAATTTCAACCGTCTACAGTCAGCAGCCTAGCGTATGATTTGAGGTGCCCGTTGTGCTTGATTGTCACTATTTACGATAGTTGGATTTGTTTTTCTAGTGCAAAAAGAAAATAATCTTTTGTCATCGGCAATGTGCTGGCGTTATGGTGCAAGCAAAGGTGAAAAAGTAAGTAGCCTAAACTCCAGCAAGTGTCAAGATGACATTAGTTTTTCTTTACTGCACACTACCACTTAATCTTGAATCTTTTGGTGTTGGTATGAACCTCGGATTCTGGAGGGTAGTCGCCCGGCAGCAGCTAGGAATAAATCTCGACTCAAAGTTTCAGATTCAGACGACTGTCGCCCTGACTAACAAAAGACATATCTATGTGGAACTATGGGGAAGTCTTACTCGATGTTATTTCATCCTTATAACAATATTTTAAATAAGACGAATGATCAAAGGTGATATTTGAAAGTTAAAAAGGCTTTATATTTAGAGATGGATGGAGTAGATGATTACTTTTTCAATATATACTCCGTATCGCCTAGCTGAATTACAAGCAACTGAAGATTTGGTCCGGACAATACTAGTAGCAGTATGTATCTATGTGAATGCTTTAAGATTGACAACAGTGCACATGATTGTTGTGATGGATCACAATCAGCCAGGAGCATGCGTGAGTGTTGATAGAGAAAAAGGAGGCAATGAGGTGATGCGCAGGAACCTGGAAGAAGCCACTGGAACCGGGCCACCTTCCGCCGGCGCATCGAAGCCACGGCCTTGCTTGAGTGCTGCTGCCTAGATGTTGCACCGCCCAGCGAGGAACCGCTTATCTTCTCACCTTCGAGCGAGACCATAGCCGGCGGGGAGAACATGCTGACTAATAAAGCGAGCAGGTTGTACCGCGGACCGCTGTAGATGAAGTACGGTTACGGAGAATCGCAGGAGAAAGGAGAAGTACTCGAGGGGACGAACTACTCGAGGTAGTGCTGACTGCGGGAGGACGAACGGGAATGGGCCTTGTCATGGAGTCGAGATTTGGCCCACCTATCAATTGATTTAATTAGTTTATTTTGTACTAATTTTATTTTAACCCAAGTACCCATTGTTCTGCCTCTGTTTTCTAACTTCCTCTTATTGCATACTTTTATTTCACATCTTTCAAAAGTGACATGTCGAATTTAGAGTTGTATAATATATGACACGGCCTCTCTAAATGCATAATTTTATATTAAATCGTTACATTGAGATTGGTCACAATATGTTGAGATGAAAGATTTTGCTCTTAATAGGTGTTTCAATATCTTTCATATATATGAAATTGTGCCACACTTTCATAGATGAAAGAGATTTCTTCTCTTTCATTTTAATTAATGTGACATGTGGCATCTTATTTAATGGTGATGAATTTATAAGAATCCTTTCATCCATATGAAAAGAACATGGCTCCTTTTTAAAAAATTAGTCTTGAAAAAATACAATAAAATTATACATTAAGATTGGCCTTATTTCAACATACATAGCACAATTTACAACGCATACGTACGTCTTCCCTCGACACCTTGCAACCAATCTTCCTCCTTCCCTACTTGCATGCATCTTTGTTTATCGCTTCACTCTCGTACAATAACTTTGTTTAGATCCACCATTGCCCTTTCTTATGCCGTGTAACATGAATGTGGAGCTACCATTGATGAAGAAAGAGTCACAATGTTGCATCGCGTCATAAGACTAATCCTATCCTTTTTTTTTCTTTTTTTTAAACTAAAATTTTCTCTTTAAAAGTGAAACTTTTTGAATGTGAGTTGAAACCACGTGAATCCATGATGAAACTTTAATTTTCTGTCGAAAGTCGAAAGTTTGTTGAGGTAATATAGTTCATTTTGTACGGTTTCAAATTCTCCGAGAAACAGAAACGTTTCAATTTCAACCTATAAAGGTTTCTCAATCTGAAATAGAATTACTTTAGCTACATAAGTAGATTCTGATTCACCAAAAGAGAATTATGAAAAAAAAATTCAAAACTAAGGACTTGTTCAGAATATATGGATACTTTAAAGGAATATTGCATAATATACAAGATTCCCCATCGTATCGTTATCCTACTCTCTTCGTCTTCCTTGGTAATAGACAGAAGCTCAAACTCTTTGGTTCTCATGCTTCCGCCGAAACTTTGAGGCGTCCTGCCTTGCACCTCTTGTGTGGCGGTGATCGACGTATCTTGAGCGGTGGCAACAAGTGATTCAACGCCTTCAGGCAGTGTCGAACCCTACCGGTGAGTCCCTTTCTTTCCCTGAGCTCGCTCGAGCGTCGTGTGGAGGGAGCCAAAAAGCACAGAATAGTGGCAGTTTCCTGTGATTTGGTGAAAGTCTAGGGGGGCGAGTGAAGTGTTGGACGCTGCGGGACACCACTTCGAATGTTGGCACCCAGGTAGGCAAAAAACTCGAATCAATTTGCCCGTTTCACCAATGAAACATTTCGTGAAATCGTCATTTGAAACCACTCCAAGAGATTCTCACATGAATCAGAAACGATTTACGCACCCTTAGTTGAATCTTTCTTGATTTCAAACATATTTGATTGAATTGAAATATTCTCACTTGAAAATTGTTCCAAATTGAGATATCCCACTTGAACTTATAAGTAATTTCAAATTAAAATATTTCCCTTGAAACATTTAGAGAATATTCCTTCTTTGACCTCATAAAAAATGCAGCTGTCTTACATAGCCTTTCTGGATTTGAACTTGTCTATCATGATCAAAACTAATTTTCGGTACCTTCTGCGCTTCCGTTAGTTCTAGCACTTAACGATGTTAAAGGGAGGGTAAAAAGATGGTTTTACCCTGACTGGAAATGTACTTTATTTATTTTCAAAAAATTATACAAACGTGAGTATTAATTAATCATTTTATTTTTAATTTGAGATTATATATCTTGTTTTTTAAAAAAACTGAGCGTTATTTTCATACTTTAATTTCATAATACTAACATTCTTCAAACCAGGGGTAAAATTGTCTTTTCACCTTCTATTTAAATGTCGTCAAATGCTAAAACTAATAAAAGGGCTACAGATGGATCTGAAAATTTGTTTGGTCTTTGTAAGAAAGTTCAAATTTGGAAAGGCCATGAAAAACAGCTGCATTTTTTATGAAGCCATAGAAGAAATTTTCTGAAACATTTATGTTTTTTTCACTGCGAAGTCCGAATTCTCATTCTGCAGCAACGAGTGAAGGTGAGGGAGAAGCACAATAAAAATGGGAGAAAGAGATGGTCCCAAATAGAAAACAAAACTGAACGACTCCAAAAGCGAAAGGAGCAGCTGACAGCTGCAGCTCGGACTGCTTGCGCCTTTCTTCCAAGGGAGCAACCGAGCCGCCGACGACTGGGCGAGCGGAGGGGCCGGTCGCCACTCTTCGGCCAGCCCTTTGCCGGCGACGAGCACCCACCAGGTATGCCGCCCCTTCTTTCCCTTGCTGCTGTGCCAAATGGAGCACCCTGAACCCTAATGTGAGCTATTTTGCATCCGGATCTGGTCCAGTTACATGTTCATGCGTGCTAAATTCGATTTTCTTGCAAAAATTACTGGGTTCGCCCCTGCGTTCCACTAATCGGTGTCTTTTTGGTTTTGTCTTGCTAATTAGGGTCTGAAGGTGCGAGGAAAAAGGAGGCCGTTCAAATGCTGTCCAGTGTGAGCGGCTGAATAGCCGCTCCACCCTCCCTGCTTCGTCCTCCCTGGTATGTACTGAGGAAAAAGGTGCTCTTTTTGCTGCTCCATGTATAATAAGACTCACTGTCGGTACTAAGAAATTGTTTTCATTTATAATAAGACTCATCTGATTCCTGCTCGTACTTCGAAATTTGTTTGATTTATAATAAGACGCACCTGATCCCTGTTGATACTAAGAAAATCCTGAGATTCTTTCTTCTCTGGCAGGTGTCTTCTGAGCCTCAACCCTCGAGGCATCATGTTTCAAGAAATGGACCATGTGCAGATTCTAGCAGGATGCATCCTCCTGGTCTTGCTGCCATGTTGGGCCTATGGCCTGGGCTCCATGTCGTCCATTGCAGTGTCGTATGGGGAGGATGGTCCTGTGTTCTGCGGCCTCAGCTCGGAAGGCTCCCACTTGGTCACCTGCTTTGGTGCGGATGCCTCTGTTCTGTATGGTGTTCCGTCCAATATGCCCTTCCTTGGCGTTACAGCGGGGGATGGATTTGTGTGTGGGCTCTTGCTTGATACCAGGCAACCTTACTGTTGGGGAAGTAACTCCTATGTCAAGAGCGGGGTGCCACAGCCGATGATCGAGGGGGCAAAGTACTCTGAGCTCAGTGCAGGGGACAACCACCTTTGTGCACTGCAAGCAACTGCTGATGGAATCCCTGGTTCTAATGGTAGCACATCACTGATTGATTGCTGGGGATACAATATGACTGCCACACATGTTTTCTCTGAAGCTGTATCAACCATCTCAGCTGGTTCAGTGTTTAATTGTGGCTTGTTTGCCCGGAACAGGACGGTGTTGTGCTGGGGTGATGAAACGGTAAGTGGTATCGTCGGACTGGCGCCAAGGAATGTGCGGTTCCAGTCTATAGGAGCAGGTGGTTACCATGTCTGTGGGGTATTGGAAAATGCTCAGGTATTTTGCTGGGGCAGGAGCTTAGAAATGCAGCAGCTGGCACCATCTAGTGCTATCGGCGATGGTGATGTAAATGTAGTGCCAATGGATGCGATGATCTCTGTGGTCGGTGGACGCTTCCATGCTTGTGGCATCAGGAGTCTTGATCACCAAGTAGCTTGCTGGGGTTTCACACTTCATAACAGTAGTTCTCCACCTAAAGGGCTGAAGATGTATGCACTTGTGGCGGGGGACTACTTTACCTGTGGTTTGCCTGCTGAGACATCGGTGATGCCAAGGTGCTGGGGCAACAGTGGAGCATTGGCATTACCAATGGCGGTACCCCCTGGGATTTGTGTACCTACTGCATGCAGCCATGGGTACTATGAGTATGTGAACCATGATGAGGTTAGCAGCAGCAAGGTTTGTAAACCTGCAAATTCTAGACTCTGTGTGCCTTGCAGTGCAAGTTGCTCCGAAGAGTCATACGAATCATCACCATGCAATGCTACGGCTGACCGTGTTTGCCAGTATGATTGCACAAGGTGTGTCTCGGATGAGTGTATGTCATTCTGCTTATCTCAGAAGCGGACCAACCGGAAGCTGATGGCTTTTCAGATGCGTATCTTCATGGCAGAGATTGTTTTTGCCATTATCTTGGTGTTGAGTGTGACAGGAATCGCATGCCTGTATGTCCGTCACAAGCTTCGACATTGTCATTGTTCAAAGAACGAGTTGAGACTGGCAAAGAGCACAGCATATTCTTTCCGGAAGGATAACGTTAAGATTCAGCCTGATGTGGACGATCTCAAGATCAGGAGAGCTCAGGAGTTCACCTATGAAGAGTTAGAGCAAGCAACTGGTGGTTTCTCAGAGGATTCACAAGTCGGCAAAGGCAGCTTTTCATGTGTGTTCAAAGGCATCCTAAGAGATGGGACAGTGGTTGCTGTTAAGCGTGCAATAAAAGCAACGGATGTGAAGAAGAGCTCAAAGGAGTTCCACAACGAACTTGACCTCCTCTCCAGACTCAATCATGCGCACTTGCTAAACTTGCTTGGTTACTGCGAGGATGGCTGTGAGAGACTTTTGGTTTATGAGTTCATGGCTCATGGATCCCTGTACCAGCATCTGCATGGCAAGGATCCAAACTTGAAAAAGCGACTGAATTGGGCCAGGCGGGTCACCATTGCTGTCCAGGCTGCTAGGGGGATCGAATACTTGCATGGCTATGCTTGCCCACCTGTAATTCACCGAGACATCAAATCATCAAACATACTTATTGATGAGGATCACAATGCCCGTGTTGCTGACTTTGGTCTATCTATATTGGGTCCTGCAGATAGTGGAACACCACTGTCTGAATTGCCGGCTGGAACACTTGGCTACCTTGATCCCGAGTACTATCGTCTCCACTACCTGACTACAAAGTCTGATGTGTATAGTTTTGGAGTTGTTCTCCTAGAGATCTTAAGTGGCAGGAAAGCGATTGACATGCAGTTCGAAGAAGGGAACATTGTTGAATGGGCAGTACCACTGATCAAAGCAGGGGATATTTTTGCCATCCTTGATCCAGTTTTATCTCCACCCTCAGACGTCGAGGCTCTCAAGAAGATTGCTTCAGTGGCATGTAAGTGTGTCAGAATGCGAGGGAAAGATCGACCTTCCATGGATAGGGTTACAACAGCTCTAGAGCATGCACTTGCACTGCTGATGGGCAGCCCTTATGCTGAGCAGCCCATTCTGCCGACTGAGGTTGTTCTTGGAAGTAGTAGGATGCACAAGGTATCACAGATGTCTTCCAACCACTCTTGCTCAGAAAATGATCTTGCAGATGGGGAGGACCAGAGGATCGAGTATAGGGCGCCATCTTGGATAACTTTTCCTAGTGTGACCTCATCGCAGAGGAGGAAATCATCTGCATCAGAAGCAGACATTGCAGGCCGAACAACCACAGATGGCAGAAATGCCGGAAGCAGCATAGGTGATGGACTGCGGTCACTGGAGGAAGAGATAAGTCCAGCCTCACCTCAGGAGAACCTCTACTTGCAGCACAACTTCTGAAGAATTGTCAGAAGAAAGAAAGAGCTGGATCACCGTCATTTCGGAGCAGCAATTTAAGTATGGACTACGTGTCTACGTGACCTGTTGCTATGTGGAAATGCATCACATTGTTTTAAGTAGCAGGCCATTTAGAAACAGAGAGCTAGTTAGAGTACTGGAAGAGAGTTTAGTATGCGGACGTATTTCTTTGTAGATTGATTTGATCTCATCACTTCTTTTCTGATGGTACTTATCTAGGAAAATTAAGGCAGGTTGTTAAACAATTAATGTTTCTTTGACCTAACAAACTAGCCATTATGGTTATCGCCAATGCTTCTTTCAGAAGTCATCTTTGCAAGTCCGAAGGAATTGAATTTTGTTACTTTGGGGAGAAAGGCTTGCATTAGTGGAAGAAACAACTCATAAAAAATCAATACTTGATCAACAATTTTTCTGCAAGACTGCAACCAAAGTCAATCGATCCAACAATTTGCATTCATGTGCCAATGCTTTTACATAAACTGCATAAAAAAATCATATGCTGGATAAAAAGTTTGATCCATAATCATTATAAATTCAAGATCAACTCAAATCGATTACTATAAAGAACATACTCTCAACATTTCTATTAGTACTTCCCCTATTGTACATTCCTAAAAAAGAATTCGGTTAGAACCAAAAGACTACTATACTCGTTATTTCGACCCAACCCATCCCTTCACCAACCTTCCCACCAACTCCAAAGTTTGTCATATCCTTGAAATGCCTTATATTTGGAGACAAATGTTGAATTCTAAAAAATCTTATATTAAGGGACGGAGGAAGTATTCTAGAATAGATCAACATTTTATCTACACTATCGACTACTATGTGAGGAGCAACATGCAGTGAAAAAACAAGCAAATAAGGGCAAAAAATAGAAAGGGATTTTTGTCGATATTGTTATAATAGTCTCCAAACAAATTTCATGGTTAAAATAGTTGAAAGCTTAACATTGTGACATGTTTCTTCTGTTGGAAAGCAGAGGAAAGTAGACAATGTTGCTACTAGCACCACTTTCTTAAGAATTGCAGAAATGATTCTCTAATCGGGACTTTGCAGCCTCAAAAAGTCCAATAATTAATTTTTTTTAAACTTATTCCTGTCGCATTATGCTTTGAATGATTAATCTTAGACTATAACTATGCAAGTGCCACAGCTGGGCGGGGTATAGAAGCTTCTGCAGATCGTTTTAGTAAAATTAAATGCATAAAGTAGATGCTTAATGTAAGTCTTAATCAGGATTCACATCATGACGTTCAGGGCATGTCCTCTTATGGTTGGCTGAACGTCTTTGGCACACCATACTAGAAGCTAAGCTTTGAAACTTTAAGACCGTATCAACTAGGGGAAACTTTCCCGACTCATACAAAAATCGAACATTCCAATGAAGGTTTTCTAATATTATTTTTTAAAAAATCTATCGTTCATGTGTTTCAAAACTTCCTCAGTTTCAATTGATTTCGTCTGTTGGCAGCGTGGATTCGTCTACTGCACCCCTAGTGGAAGCCTATGCAGTAGTTGCTAATCATATAAAGAAATCATATAAAGTAGGCCAGGCCACCCCTTATATCACGTATGGTTGCATGCATGTGCGAGCCAAATCGAAGATCAAAGCAGCCCCACTACCAGCACCATGACCGACAGAGATCTTTACCTGGAACGGTATAGTATTGTCTTGTTTTGCCCTGTCAGACGACACGATAGAATAGCCATTGGTACTTGCAAGGAAACCATAATCTGGATGAATGTACTACTGCTGAATTATCACATCTATGATTCTGAGTTCATTATGCTATCAAACAAAATAGAGGTTGGTTCTTCCAATTCCTTGATTATTACGACTGCTAAAGTTGTGTATTGCTCTTCCTTTCTCACTCTAAAGAAACCGGCAAACATTCTCGTTGGTTCAGCAACTCTGTTCACTTTGTTCAGCAGTTAGGGGACTGATGTGCTGAGTGTAGTGACAAGCCAGTCGGTGCAGAATATATACCTAGGGAAACTCCTGTACATGGTGTCCCCAAGACCCGAACCCATCCATGTTTCCTGGAGTTGTACTGTTGTGCTTCAGTTTTGAAAATAATCTTGCACTCTTTATCCCTTCGTTTGTAGAAACCACTGACTTCAACTGTCAGTGGAGGTCTTACATGGAAGCAGTAGCCATACTTCTATGCAGCAGGAACTCTAGGTTCAACACTTAATGTTTCAGAGTTTTTTTTTCTGTTCTCAATTTACTAGGATTATTATTGATTTATCTCATCAGTATATACTGTCAGTTCACGTTACATGTTAACAGAAAAACAAGAAAGTCAATGCAGAACAATGTGACATAGTCACACAGACAACCCATGATCGCTGAAAGCACTTTTGCTAGGGGAACCTCTGAGTGAACTGCACTCAGCGAAATGAAATCCATGAAAGAGTTTTCGATGCTTTACCCCGAATGTACAAATAGCATCAGAACATTCTTCATTTATAAAATACAAAATACACATCTGCTGACAAAGTACTGGTAATAATATGTACAGCAATGACAAATATTATTGCCAAAGTAAAGTTCCTACTATGTATGTACATCTCAATGAAAGCATGATTATGTATGGTGGAACAGCTGAAACAATGGCATGTGTGCGTCTGCATCACCTAACGTTCAAGCACTAGAACCCCAGAAATGAGTTAAATATTTAGGGGACTGTGGTGGAGATAATTCTTTGAACAGAAGGAATGCTACGAAATTTTGCATGGTGCAATAGCTGAAATATTAGCTACTGTTGCTTCACCTATGGTTCATTAAGCACTAAAACCCATATGGATGGAGCTCCAGGGATTGGAAGGTACGCTAGTGCAAGCCTGCGCAGCAACCTTTGAAACTGCTTCAGGACGGATGCCGGCATTGCAGATGTTTGCAAAGGACCGCATGTGCTTCATTCCATACTGTGCCAACGACCCGCATTGTGATTCAAAAACACGTACCTGAAGATAATACAGATGCAGGTTATGATTATTATTTTTTTCATTCTGGAGCTGCAGCAGATGCTAAATGATGATTCTGTATTCACTGGTTATGAGCAGACAGTATTGGAACTGAAGCAACTATCTAGACAGAAGTTATAAACATATAGATGATTCAAGAAGACAAGAAATCATTCTATACTCAAGATATCTACCCTTCACTTGTCTGGCAAGAGAGCAACTATGTACGAATTACAATAGCTCTGAACTATTTAGAACTAAATAAACACTAGAACTAGAAAGTGAAATCTAAGTAAAGAACTTTCGCAATCCATAAAATTTATTGTGCAGAATTATTGCTCATGTAAGTAAAACTATGGTCCAATCACATATATCAAATTAATAATCACTTTTTTTAACCAACTGGATTTTTTTTTTCAAAGATTCAGAATCCGCTCTTATTTCAAGACAAGCAGCTTGTAAACATAGTGCATCACAATGGAAACTTAACAGCAGCTCACCATAGACTTGAGGCAGCTCCAGTCATCAACAAGAGGTTTGCCTGCTGCACGAACAGCCTTCAGAACCTTTGGACCATCCTCAGAACCAAAGAGAAGATTTCCGATCAGCTCAACACTGCTGTCGACATGAGATCTGTGGGCCATCACTTCAAGCAATTCTTTCCGGGCGTCATTTTTCTCAGGTGAGCCTTCAGCCAACTTCCGGTACTTTATGAGAGAAAAGGAAGCTAATCAGATGGTTTGTTCATCAAACTGAATTAATTAGTGGTGGATAAGACATGATTAAGAGATCTTCCAGCAATAATCAAGGTAAATAGCTTCCTCCTGATATACTAACCTTCTGCCAGAAGTAAACAAGATCAGCATCACGCTGATTAACAGCTCTCGAGAATGATGGCAATGAGTTGTCTTCCACAAACGTGGTATTGTCATTCGCAGGATTTGAGCCAATGTATGTAAAAAGATGCTGAGCACCTAGGTCCAAAGAACCGTACTGCATCACATGGGAACCATAGTTGAATGTGTTGTGAACAGATGTCCTGTCCTTGACCTGCTCATCCAATAAGTTGCACCAATTAGGGCACATTGAAGCGTGACTGAAGGGTCATGCTAAAGTAATTAAGTTTGAACATTTACCAATTTGTACTGCTGCTTGAGAGATTCAGTTCGTAGATTGTGGATATCACTGTTAACAAGAAATATGTTAGCTAGGCACCAGAATGAGGAAAACGAGGCCTAGTTAAATGCATATATTGTGATCTAAAGTGCAGCAATTGTACGTGTTCTAATATAGATTTTGGTCCAACTCACATAGTCGACTATGAGCTGGTAAGGGCAGCAGAATAGCTGGCGACGACCAATGGACCTAGTATTTCATATCTTTGTAAATAATTTGAGTACAGGACACATGGCCCAAATCAACTGCTATACTATATCGTACTGTCTTTCGATTAACTAATCTGTTTCCAATCATAGGCACTTAAAATGTAGAGCAGCACATGCATACCATCAGCGTCTTACTTTATTCAACACAAAGAGCAGGTGGTCAGGTAGTTGTCAGTCTAAATAGCAGATCCGACAGTACCTATATAACTAACTAAACTAACTGATGCGACTGAAAAGCCAAAATAGAGTGCACATGTGAATTAGATTGGCAGGGTCTGGGGTGCGCAGGGTTATGGTTTGAAAGCAAAGAGAGATGTGTGAATTCAGGTACCTGTCTTCCATCCAAGCAATACTATACAGGTCACCCAGGCAGGTGTCGTATTCCGGTGGAGGTTCCGGATACTCGCCGGGACAGTACGTTCCCCAGCTGCTCTCTTCTGCATTTGATGCGGTGGTCGCATAGACATTGATGTCATTCGGCAGCATGCCCTCAAATATGCTCCCAGATTCACATGCTTCAAGGTAAAACACCTGCAAACGTAGAAGGAACACACCTACAGCTCAAGCCATTGCTTCAAGCGGCACAAAACCAAAGAGGAAAAGTTAAGTGGTCTTACCAGGCTTTTGTAGGTCCCAGCAGCATGCTTCTTCTTCAAAACATTTACGAGATCATCACCGTAGAGATACGGGTAGGTAGGCATCCCTGAAATGTTCTGATAGAATAAAACAACTGCGCCTATTTCTGATTCCATATGTGTGCACTCATACACTAATTTGTAATCTGACATTTAAGTGCGAGTAAGGTAAGTTCTTATTACTTACCAAGGACACCAGGACCCCCATGGTCACTGTAAAAGACGAAAATATGATCATTGGGACCACTGTTAACGACCTTGCCACTCCCACCACGGACAGCAGTTTTGTTGCCAAGCAGAACAGCAAAGAAATTGTCGACGGTTACCTCTCTCCCAGTGTAATCCTACAGAGCAAAAAAAAAAAATTTAAGTCAAGTGGATGAAAAAAATAAGTCTGAGGATGCGTGTCCATATAGTACTCAAGATGCTGACATTAGTATGTACAAAGTTTTGATCATAATTTAGTCTTCTATTTATCCTCATCTAATTGCGGTGGGCCAATCCAGCTTTTCTTGTTCACACGAAATTGGCAAAAGACGTCAGGATGATGGAAACTTAGGCATTCTATCACTTTCAACGCAGATGTATCGATATTTTGGTGTTTAAAGCTTCAACTGTACACTGCTTCAATGTAAACTATGCTTTTCACAACTAATCCATCGAATAGTAAGGTAATATTTGGAAAAAAACATCTATTTAGAGTGAACTTTACTCGAGGAGTATGGTTACCTTTGGGACCCCAGCATAGACATCACCACCCTTGGGATGGTTGATGATGACACCGGGCCTCGGATTCTCTGGGCTATGTGCGATGTCATCGTACATGAAGACGATGATGTTCTCGTCTTTGAGACCACCCTTCTTCATGATCTGGTAAGCATGGCAGACATCCGCCTGCAAGTTCCATCCCCACAATAACGTTACTTGTTCTGTTTTCCAAAACAAGTAAATAAATATATACTGATGATCCCAAAAAAGAAGAAACAGAGCATTTGTTACGAGGGGTCCTTGATTCCACTAACCACTAAATCACTGGAAAATTCTGCAAGGCTCATGCTTGTTAGATAGTGGAATACTCCACTCGGTTAGGCAAGTGACAGAGTATCATAACCCAGATGGATATTTTTATTTTGAACAGAACACAAATGAATTAAGCTCGTACTACCAGACATTCATCACACATAAAAGAAGAATATCTTCAGTCTTGTTTGTCCAACAGAGCAATTAATAAGAATATTTGAATAATCCTAGACATAAATGTCAAAGAGTTGCGCTGAACTGGGCAATATCATCGGCAGTACGGATCAGCTGCTGCTGGTCTCTGCAACACAGATGCTGGTAGTACTAAACACGTAGGCCCCAACAGTCAGCGAATTCTCATCACCTACCCGACCTTTTCAATCTAAAAATACTAGAGCAAAGCCCTAAAAAATCTCCCGGGTACTACACAACTAAAGGGACACGGCGCAAACGTTATGGGCAGAATTTTTTTCGTCCCTAAATTACAGGCGTGATTCACAGCCATACGGCACTGTCCAACAATTTTACAAAATGGCCAGCGGAAAATTCCTTTCCTGCTTTACTATTCAAGATAAACCGTCGCATCAATCGATCGCACCAAATCAAACGCAGATGAGGCGATTCACCAGAATCGGGCTCCGCGACGGCGCGTGAGTGGATGATCCAAGGGGAATAACAGGAGAAGGAAACAAAATTCCGCGAACGGAAGCAGAGTAATTAATCAACCAGTCAACCCGATGATCCGAGCATGCGTACCTGGTGTCGGTAGTTGTAGTATCCGTTGGAGCCGGCGATGAGCACGGCCCACCTGGTCCCGACGGAGTCGTCCGATTCCCCCGCCGACCCGCGCCCACGCGAAGGTGGCGCAGAGGCACGCGGAGAGCAGCAGCGCGAGGCGGAGGCGAGCGGCCATGGCCATGGCTGGCGCCGTACGGAGGAAGGAGGAGGAGGAGGAGAAAGAAGGCGAATGGAGTGGGGGAGTTTTTCGGGGTTTTCGTGCGCCGTAGCTTAGTCTGGTGGGGCCGGTCCCGGTGGACCCCACGTGGAAGTGTACTTCAATTTTTATAGTGAAACAACAACAAATATCCTCCAACACACCCAAATAATTACCACCAAGGTTGAAACAAAAACCCAACGAGTTTATCTAGATATAATGGAAACAATTCCGGCATTTTGCAACTCAACAGCTTAAAATAAGAGTGTTGATCTTTTGTTTTTCATTTTTTCAGTCCTCTCTGCCATCATCGATGAACTTGTCAACTAGTGAGATTAGTGAAGATGAACTTGCCAACTAGTGGGATTGGTGAAATTATCACAGATGCTTTACCAATCGGAGCATGTCGCTTACTCACTAAAAGAATGATTAGTTCTTGAGCCGACACTGCATCCACACACGAAATTAAGGGCACGTTTTTTTAGGGATCTGAGAAAGCCAGGAGTTGGTCGAATGCTGCTGCCTAGTTTAGGCAAAAATCTCAGGATTTAATTAAAAAAAAAACTCGACATGTCGAGGAAAGACTGTCCCTGACGGCGTTTGCTTAAGAAGAAGAGCTTCTTACGTAGATCGAGAAAACCCCCAGCCTCTCCTTCCTGATTTTATACGGCACAAGTCTTTACCATGTGCTTTGACTCAAGAAGGACGAGGAGATTTTTTTTTCTCACATTGCAGCTTGCGCTACAACGCCGTGCATCACCCAGGCGTCTAACCCGGGCGGGAGCACTGCAAGGCAGTGGCCTTTTCCACTGCGCCACGCGCCCCTCCGCAGGGTTCAATTCAAACATGCCCTAATAAGTGACTTATAGCTGGCTAAAAACTCTCGGTTCTTAGTTGGACTAACGAGAAATGCACGGTGCACGGATATTCTTTGAGATGTTCCTTGTGTATGGAAGTGCAGAAAACAGAGTCGGTACACGAACGGCCCTGAGCTGATGATGGGCAGGGGTGGTGAGCTGTGGCCTGCCTGCCCTTTCATTGTCCAACTACTAGTGCGTTTGTTCCTCCTAGATTCGTTGTCCCTTCTTGGCCTACCCGGAGCTCCTTCCTCGGCCACCAGCCGGCGGTAGGCAGGCAGGGCTGGGAGTGGGAGCCAGTTCGGCGCCGTTGCCTGCGAGCCGTACGGAGTGCGGCCAATCACCAGCTGGAATTCGATATTTTAGCTCACTGCAGGCCCCCACCTGACAGCTGTGCCGACCTTCGTGGCCACCAAAATGATTTTCCGTTGCGGTTCTGAACTCTTCTCCGCCTTCCGTTCTGAATTCTTCTTCGATGGCCGGCTTGCTGTCTTCGTTTGTTGTAGACGTGGCATTACTCCTGTAGTCCTGTACTTGGTAAATCATTTGAAAAAGAATGGATCAATTGAGGTTGCCCATGTGTGATGCCGGATTAGTTATGGGTTATGACTTAGGGGGTGTTCGTTTCCCCCCTCTAAACTTTAGACCCTCTAAAGTTAAAAAGAATCTTATTATTTAGGAGTACTAAATAAAGTTTAATTACAAAACCTTTTTACAGATAAACGTAAATTTACGAGATGAATCTAATGAGCCTAATTAATCCATGTTTTGGTACAGTGATGCTACAGTAACCATCTTCTAATCACGGCTTAATTACCCTCATTAGATTCCTCTCGCGAATTAGACCAGGGGTTCTGGA
>LAPY01000660.1:93901-104972 GCA_000970635.1 Eragrostis tef
TAAACTTTAGACCCTCTAAAGTTAAAAAGAATCTTGTTATTTAGGAGTACTAAATAAAGTTTAATTACAAAACCTTTTTACAGATAAACGTAAATTTACGAGATGAATCTAATGAGCCTAATTAATCCATGTTTTGGTACAGTGATGCTACAGTAACCATCTTCTAATCACGGCTTAATTACCCTCATTAGATTCCTCTCGCGAATTAAACCAGGGGTTCTGGAATTGGTTTTGTATTTAGACTTCATTTAATACTCCTAAATGACAATATTCTCTTTGATGTGACCTCTCTAAACTTTATACCCCTGGAAACGAACACCCCCTTAGTATGTATGAGTCATCACTATTCACTGGTGCAAGTGGGAGTTTTCTTTTTGGGGTATAGGGATTTGAGGGACGTGTCAATTGTGCATGTATCGTACGTGCACACTCTCTGGATGCACCGATATGACAGGATTGTATAAGAAGCCTAGAAAACGCTTCATTCTCCTTTTATTAGTTTTTTTTAAGACGAAACAAGAAATATATTAGACTGTAGTTAAGTACATCTATTTAGTTGAGATATTAGTTGATCCTGAGACTGAAATTACTAGCCAGTCAATCTAGGCTGGACACGTAACCTATATCACCGTCAAAGAGTGATCACGGTGAACAACTTCAGTTTGTCTTACGGCCTGATTTGCTGCGCTTTGTGCAACAACACACAACTAGCGCACAACAGCATATACAGGAAAAATTGCAGCCGCAACCAGCAAGAATAATCTCTACCGATCAAAGCGTTAATCTTGTCCCTCTGGCGCGAGTAGCCTTCGTATGACAGTCAAAGCTTTTAGACCGCACAAAACAATTCTAGTCCGTTACAACCAAGACAACTTAACCATTGCAATATGGTCTAAAAAAAAAACCTTAACCATTGCAATAGGGTCCTACTAATTTTCAGTGGCCTAAAAATAAAGGACATCTCAGATGAATGATGTGTAGCACTGACTTCTAATGGTGCATAAATGATCTTCTGCCCTTTGTCGATCCATAGATAGTACGAGCCTGCCTCCTTTTCCAAGTCTTGCGTAGAAATGCACAAAAGTTGAGCCATTGATCCGTAACAATTGATTTGTTGACGTTGACCGATCAAAAGTAACTTTTTCCTCGCAAAATGAAGTGACCATACTTTAGGTATATCATTGAAGATCGATAGAATCCACATGCACCTCAGAACTTGATCAATCGATCATACATTTTTGCTATACTATTGTCAAACGATGTTCTTGCATTCTCGCAAAAAAAAAACGATGTTCTTGCAAAAAAAAAAATAAAATGACGAATGACACTGACATCTTTTTTTAATGCGTTTTGGCTTGAGAAATGCACGCGACTCCTTATTTACGCCCGGTTAACAAGTTTTGCATTGACCAACCGTGTCTCAAACGGGGTACCACACCACTACCACTCAGCTTTGACCAAAGTCAGCAGACGCCGGGCCACCTGACGCGTGGCGGGCGGATCACCGCTAGTGCGACCTCAGGTGACGGGACGGCGAGTCGGCACTCGGCAGCCACGCACGGGGCCCCCAGTTCAGATATTTATGCGTCTAACAAACGACAGGGCGGGCCACCAGCCACCTCTGCGTTAGTTGGGCCTGGATCCGCCCGCACCCGGCGGCTGCGTCGCTCTCCGCGGCCGCATTGCAGCAAAAACAACGGCGGGGAAGGGTGCGTGCGGCTCAGACACTTGCCGGCGTCGCTTTCCACGGCGGGGGCGCGCCCTCACTCTCGGCTATCCGTCGAGACGTCACTCGCGATCCTCCTGATTTTTGCTACTATGGCCACACAGTGACTCTATTCACCCCTGTCCTGGCCCGTATAGAGCTTTCTTGCTTCAACTTGTGCGTAATGTTTGTGATGTGCTCTTGTTTCATCGTTTCGGATGATTTTGGTTGTTTGTGGAGGTTCGATGATCTATTTTTGTTGTGGTTGAATGATTTTGGTTGTTCGTTTCGGTTGAATGGAACTTTCTATGACGAAAACGTAGTTTAGGACATTCCTCTAAGTCTTCGGTGCGTGACAAACAGAAAATAAATATCGAGGAAACTAGCTAACCACTCAAACCATGTGATTGGTGTTCGTTTGATGAAGTGGTAATTGAGAATAATGCGTTTCCAAGCCGAACACATGCATATATATTTTTTTTTACGAAATATGTGATACACACTCGTATGCAATTACACGTAGTATAGGTCCAAGAGAGCAGAGCTGATGGATCCAACGCTGTTCATAGGTTCTATGGATGAGCACATCCCTATGTAATAATTAAATTTAGTTAGCTTTAAATAGGAGCACGCATCCTAAATTAAAGACTCAAATGACATGTTCCATCACAGTAAATATGGCCAACGGCTCAAATGACATGTTCCTTCATTCAACTTCGCTTGTTGGTCTCATGGGCAGACGCATACTTTAGTCTTTCCTTTGTCTAATTGCATTTTTGCGTGTAGGAATGACTTGTTTCCGGTTGGCGCAGGGAATCAACTAGCAGACCATCTCTGCATAAACATGTCTCTGTAGTATAATAGCAGCAGGCACAGATCCATCGGTACTGAACGTCATTGTACATTGCATTAAACCGCTGGTGAGCTTCTTCTCAAGAGTGAACGTATCTACAAGAGGGACCCCAAAGGTCAGCCACACGATCATTCGATTCCATTGGCTACCATTTCCACTTCAGATGGGATTGCTTGTGAGATTCCTCCACTTGACGGCAGAGACCGGGGAGTGAAAACACCACATGAAAGCAGCTGAAAACGACGCCATGGACGAAAGAAAAGAAGATATGAGTAGCAGCACCCGTAAGGCAAGAGGACACGCCGTCCTTTTGAAAAAATAAACAAGGAGAAGTGGACGAGCTGTCATGGGCCCATTGATTGATTGCGAATGCATTGGCCTCTTTCAATGTGTGCTGATCTTCACCTGCGTACCTGCCGATTCCGTATGCCAATTTCTTTTGATGATATGTACGCTCCAGGGCTCTGATAGAGATGCTCTGCTTAGTTTAACTAATCAGGTACAGGAAGTCATTGCTAACCAATTGACAATACTAGAGATTTTCTTTAGTGAGTTAACTGAAGCGTGTTGCTGATTAAAGGCAGATGGCATCATTTGTCCAAATGAAATTAATTTCAAGATGAAACCCAGACATAATTTGCTTTATGATTTAAAACAACTATGTTCACAAATTATTTGCTGAATTTCAATCTTTTACCTTCATTTTGTTCCTTCCGCCCCTGGTAGTCTACATGAATACGATTGCAAGAAATTGAAGTGCAGCGCTTAGGTGTTGTTTACTTTTCGATCTTCTAAACTTGTGTGCATACTTTCAAGTCGAAAGAAGCAAGCTTAGGTGTACCATGGTCGATGATGCGTGCATCTTGAACATAAGGACTTTGGCCCAATCTGCTATACTTGGAGCCTGAAAGTCTTGTTGCCTGCAACATGGGAAAAGATGTCCCACTCAATGAATATATCAAACTTTGACACTTTTCACTGGAAATACGTCTCGATGCCATGAACTTGTTTGCTGGTGTTACTTGCAGAGAAGATGAGACCGCATGTTACTAGATATATAATCATACTTGCATGAAGAGAAATGAAAAATGCATGATGAATAGTTAAAACTTGGGTGCGAAACAAGATTCCACAAAAAAAAACTGGTCAAAACAATATTCAAAGAATGAAAGGAATCTTATGTATATGAATATATATGGACTACAATCTATAGGGTGATTTTTATCAAAAGATCTTGCAGGCGGTGTTAGTGCAAGTTCAATGATAGAGTACCCATCATTCGGCTAAGTATGAATAGAATATCAGTGAAAGGGACGCTTGAGTAAGATGTAAGACGACATTCAACCGGAGGCTTAAAGCCAAAATATTTGAGCCATTTATTTTATGTCACTGTTCATGAATTCATGCCAGGGACGCATCTCTAAAGATGACAACTCTTGTAGTGACACACTTCCATGTCCTTTTTACTAATGATAAAACTTGAATATCTAGCACGGTGACAGCTTACCTGGGCCACAAAAGGACAGTATAGAAGAATTCCATGAACATAGTATAATAACAGGGCAATAACAATTTATCCTCCAGAAAATGCTGAAAACATGGTTCCAAATTTGGCTTTGAGCAATGTATTCATATGCCCTACTGTATTTTCCAAAAAACAAATCTACTGATATCCAACTTCCAGCTACTATTATGTAATTTTAGGCTTCTACCAAGATACTTTTTTTTTGCGGGTATTCTACCAAGATACTGCTATGTCAGAAACTCATAATCTAAACTAGTGCCGGGGCAAAAAGGCACAGCAAAAGAATAGCTATGAACTTGTTCTACCCCTTCTATTTTCAAGATAGATACCACCCTCTTCGTTCATTTTTGGAAGGAACTGACTCCATCAGCTAACCAGATCTTTTTTGCCCTGGTGCATCACTCTGATATTCTGATATATGTGTGTACAAGCTAAAGTCACATCAATCACTTATGTCTGAAATACTAAGTATTTAGTAGTGTAGGTGTAGCGACGACCGGCAGCTCACTTTCTTCCAAAGTATAGTTCTTCTAAGCACAGTGTGTATTTAATTGGCTACTGTAGCATCCCATGAGAAGCTATTTATGCAGGAGCTAGACTTTTTACCTGGCAAAACCCATAACACATTACCGAGTGCCATACATGTTCCTTTATTTGGATGTCACAGGTGATATCTTTCTGATACCAAATTGTTATCATTAATTTCTAACTATTGTTTCTGGATTTTGCTGTGCTTTATGAAGCTTTTCAAACAGATTGAACGGGGCAGTGCAGCAAGCACACGACAGGCCATGCTCTGAATAAATTGTATCTCGGAGCTGGATCGAAAGATACTTAGTATAGTAGTCGCAAAGAAATAATTTCTGATTTAGAGTTCTAGTAATAAGAAAAAAAATCGTTTAACTCCACTGGTATATTTGCTAAACTCATCTTGCAAAATCTATGTACAAACCGAAAATATTTAAATTACAGATCTGCAGCGGCCTCAACACGGTTTCAAGCCAGATGAAACATCTATTAAAATCAAATTGTCTGTCAGAAACTTACTAGCATGCCTCTAGGACAACCCAGAATCAAATGTACATAGACTATAGCTGTCGTCGAAGAAGAAAGTCTTGCTGAAAAGTTCCTGGCCACAATAAACAGATGCAAGTCCAAACATAAGGAATAACTTAAAAGTGATTCACTATGAAGATATTAAGACATGTACCACATACCATTATCTGAAATTGTAGTGGAAGGTTGTCGCAACCTGAGCACGAGGGTGATAACTGAACCCTGCCATCTGACCTACCCCTCTAAGCACAGTAAATTGATCTTCAAATAACACTGGCAATGAGAGAATCTTCTTGGATGACTATCAATATATATACTAAATCAGACCATAATCACTTTTTGTGTCTTTGGCCAATGGTCCTTGATGCCATCTGCTGCTTGGAGAGGACTTCTGCTATAAGTTGTGTTTGGCCAAAAATTTGTGCATTCTTCAAAAGCATGTTCCTTGATGATGAGTCTACGGAATATCCTTGGCCAGTCATCCAATCCAACAGGCATAACAATAGCTGCTTCTTATCTGGCTTTCGTATGTATCTCTGAATCGCTCTTCCAAAGATATCCTGCAAAGGCAAAGGTTGTGTTCAGCACTGGAGGGTGTAGTTAGTATGCTAGCCAAAATGTTCATTACTCGGACCTGGCCCGGCCCAGTAAAGTCCAGTATTAAAATGCCAGGCCCGACACCACCTTATGGCTGAGAACATTCTAGTGTTCGGGCCCAATATGCGGAGCAGCCAAATAATGAGCCCAAAGCCCGAACAATTAGATTTGCAGAGGACAAACAAGTGGTTCTTGGAGTAAACAAATTACGAAAAAATCATTTTGAGAATTAGGTTTCTGGAACCATGAACAGAACAAAAGATAGTAAAGCAATCACACATGTTCTATTAATTCTGGAGTCACGAACACAGGACAAGAACTAATGAAGTAATCAGGCATGTTCTATTGGATATAGATTCATTTTATGTTCTATACAGACCAGTTCCTGTCAGACTACACAGGCAGTGGTAAATTGATTTGTCATCATAAAATTTTGTCAGGAATATATCACCTGAAGAGAAGAAGCATCACCAATCTCTCTTTCCCAAAATAAGAAAAGAGAGATTATTTCATGAGGGGGAAATTGTACAAGGTATAATCATGGGTGGAAAACTGTGCAAGGTATAATCAATGAGTCCAAATATGATTAGCCAAGTCCATGTTGGCAATCATGAACCGAAATATGATTAGAAAAGTCCATGTTGGCAATCACGAGAGCATTTCATGATTTCTTAGTTCGCATAATCAACTTTGGAGTCCCAATATCATTACGCAGACTAAGAAATCATGAGCGGGGAAATGCGCAAGGTATAATCATGGGCATCCGAAGATATATTGCATGGAAACTACGTAGATGAGCTGCGAGTGCAGATACCAGATTATCTGATGTATTGCAAATTCCAAAGTATTCAACATGGACTTGTTTAATTAAAATGAAAGAATTCAAAGAAACAGGTACAGAACCATCACCTGGCTGATACGCCACCCGGAGCGGTTTAGGGCTTTCATGACATCGTTAATAAGATTTATGTTGCCTGATACCATGAAAGATCTAGCAAACTTCTCCAAAGAGGAAGGAGATATCAGCTCAGCATTGTCCTGTTCAATTTGATTTGCTTAGTAAGGTCACTAACAAAATAAATTGCGAAAGAATATGCCAAAAATTCGTAAGCATGATGTCGTATTACCTTAACAACTACATATGCATCCTTGAGAAGTCCTGCTGAAACTAAGATGCCTAAAGCCTTCTCATGAAGAGATTTATGCACTATTCTTTTACTGTATCTCAACATGTTATATACAGAAAATGCTTCAGAAGGCAAACCTTCTTTTCCTAGCTGTACCATTACATGGGAGCAAAGCTCCTGGAAAAAAGACATATACAAATGTTCGTCAAGTACACATATATCCTGTCTACAACCAAAAGGTGATTTAAAGCATGCTGCAGGAATTATTACCTTAACAATTACATATGCATCCTTGAGAAGTCCTGCTGAAACTAAGATGCCTAAAGCCTTCTCATGAAGAGATTTATGCACTATTCTTTTACTGTATCTCAACATGTTATATACAGAAAATGCTTCAGAAGGCAAACCTTCTTTTCCTAGCTGTACCATTACATGGGAGCAAAGCTCCTGGAAAAAAGACATATACAAATGTTTGTCAATTACACATATATCCTGTCTACAACCAAAAGGCGATTTAAAGCATGCTGCAGGAAGATGTGCAATTTTTGCCCCCTCTCTTCTGCTAGGTTGTCATAACTCAAAAGCAGCAGAACATACGTTCAATGGTTCAATCAGTGATAAAAAAGGGTCAGATATATTATATGTAAGACAGGGTTATTCAGCTAAACTTAAACTATTCTATGACAAAAGCAAAATTAACCGGTCAAACAACGTAAGGTAATTATGAAAACTGTCCAATCCCACCATTCTCCACTTGATCTGCCAAAAGAAAAAAAAAAGAAGACCTAACTATAACCCCATGTAGCACCAAAGAAGCAAAGAGAAAAGAAAGAATAAGGATGTGATAGTTGTCGTTTGGTTGAGGAACTTATAATGATACATTGAAGATGTCAAAGGTACAGGAACTAAAATACCTCATTCAATTGATGACCCTTTGTATGCATATCTTCAATTGTTTTGTATGCTAGGTGATAGACCTTTGCGTTACTGAAGTACCTTATCAAGGTGTTAAATGTAATATTATCAGGCGATATGTTTGAATCATCCATTTTCTTTAGCATACTCATAACGCTCTCCATATCATTGGTGCTGCAGTATGCACGCAGTGATGTATTAAGCATAACCAGATCATATGTTGCATTCTCAGCCTCAAACTCTTTTGCTAGCTGTTTTGATTCTTGACGATGACCACCTCTGTGCAACGCTGAAATCATGATACTAAATGCATAACCATCTGCAGGAACCAGAAGACAAGCATATCAGAAAAATGTCAGCGAGACAAAAAGTTGATATGAGCACCAGTAAGACATTTCAAATAACACATTTGCATGTGAGGGCATGAGAAAGCTCTACAAATTATTGTATTACCATAAAATATGCTAAGAGATATGACTCGTCAACACAACACGAAGCTAGGAATCTGGATGACACCAACTCAGACAATGAAATTAACATTGACAAGCAGTATAATTTTCTTTGAGGAAACTTAAAATAAAATGATACATTCATTTCCAGCCCATAATTACAAAGTGAGCCACAAAATAATCTATTGGAAGGTAACTGTAGGAAAAGACATATGGCGAATAATAGATGGTTGTACTGCATCGTGTCTCTCGGACCATATAAATAGAGTATAAAGACTTGGAGGGCAAGATGCCTCCGTGATACATATGGCAATGCATGATATAAAATATCTAGACTACCAAACATACTCAACCAGTAACAGCACTGAGATCATGTGCTTATAGCCCAAAAATAAAAGTATGAATGAAAAATTATATCCACAAATTTATAATGAGAAATCGGAGATTGTAATCAGCTTGATACCATACCAGATTTGACACCTTTTTCTTTCATTTCATTGAACAACATTGTTGCTTCCTGTATCTTGCCAGCTTTGACAAGGCCGTCAATCAATATACTGTATGGGATCTGGACACAAGTTAAGATTATCTATAAATGTAAAACTGATCAATTTAAGGGACCATGCATGCAATGAAGTACTTCCATATGTTTTACCTCATCCTGTGCAAAGCCTGAGGCTTCCAGCTCAGTTAGGAGCTCCTTAGCCTTCTCAAAGAGACCACCTTTAGAATATACCTTTAACAAAGTGGTCAATATAACCTGCAAATGCAATGTAATCAGAAGTCAAATGCTACTAATAGCATCAAATAGTCACCGAATAACCAATAAGAGCATCTCCAAGAGAACCCCATAAAATTGGCCCCATAAGTCCCAAAATACACAAGGTAAACTCCATGAGGAAAGGTAAAGAATTTGGACAAAAAAGCAGATAACAACTATATTGTGAAGAGGCAGTTTCGCAAGAGCAGTTTTATTGGCCAATAGTTTCTCAAAATTAATGGTCATTAGTTCAATGGTAGCTTTGTAATTGCACTAGTAATTAAGGAATTTACTAATGAGGGTGATTCTGCGACAGCGGCCAAAACGATGAGAGAGACGAATACTAACCCTATAGAACTAACAATAATGAAAACATTATTTACTAAACTAATAAACATCAGGGATAAATCAGATTCCTAATTTATTTTTATTTATATAAACAAAACTACTTAGTAAAAGTCTACCAGTCTTAATTTTTCCGATATTACCCTCAATTTGATAAAACAATAACCATAAGTAGTGGTTTTCGAGATCAGATCTAAACCGTCAGATCAAACTAATGACCATTAGTTTTGAGAAAGTAATGATTATTATTTTGGATAGTAAACTGCTCGTTTCGCAAACATTCGGCTGAACAAGTGCTCTGCGTCACACGTGGTTATCCAAGTTTCGTTCAAAAGATCATGTAGCCAGCAGCAAACATGATAGCAACTAAATGCTTTGCAAGAGATATTTTCCCAACTTGAATATCCTTAGCCATATTGAAGGTGTAAATCAACTCTTATGATTTATATACAAAGAAAGAAGGGAAAAATCTACAGTGAAATTTAATAACGACCATCAAACAAGAATAAGAAAATGACCTTATTTGGTGTTAACCCAGAGGACCTCAGATCCTTCATCAAGAGCTCAGCTTTTTCATAGTTAGAATTTTCCGAATATGCATTCAACAGGGAGCTGTAGTGGAACAGATTAGGAGTATGGCCTTCATCCTTCATTTTCTGGAAGTACACTTCAGCCTCATCACAGTAATTATGAGATGCACATATCGCAAGAAGAGTGCCATATATTACAATATCCATCTGAAGACCCTGGGAATTCAGCTCATTGATCAATTCCATTGCCTTCGTGTAACCCTGCTTCAACTTCATGCACCCTGATAGTAGCTGGAGGACACAGGAGAAATGATCCAAACTATGTTGACTCGGCCAAACTAAGATCGTTATCACATATTTGAAGGAATAAAAGGAAAGGGTCATAGTCTCATACAGTACTGTAGGTGAATGCGTCAGGTGATAGACCTTCTCGTATCATCTCATCATAAAGCTTGAAACTGCTGTCAAACCTCCCATTCTTCACCAAGCACCCAAGGACGGAGTTACAGATGGAGACGTGGACCCTCATGGAGTGATCTTGGATGGCACCATACACTTGCAGCGCTCTCGCTGGGTTACGGCTCAATCCTAGGTACTTGAAGTAACTGCTGTAAGAGGCAGCGTTTGTCATCTCACGATCCTGCATCCACTTGAAGACCTGAAAGACAAAATTCAGCGATTCATGCCTGTCAGCAACTCTTGTCGTTACCCCTGTGGCATCAAATTGAGCAGAGAGTAGTAACCCTGGTCGCTTGTGACAGTATCAGTACCTTGGAAAGGTCATCCCAGCGCCTGGTATCCCCACAGTGGCGCAGGATTATGTTGCAGTCCTGTGTCTGCAGCACGTCCTCGAACCTGCACACGAAGGGCGTAATTTGTAGGTCATAATTAAAATTCAAATTGAGCAGCAATGAAGCGTTCAATCATCATACCACACCCGATAATCTTATTTCTACCATTGCAAACAATGAGTTCGACTTCGCACCCATTTGCAAACGAACCACCGAGTAATACACAGCGGACAAGGAGAAAGACTATTCGGGGATGGATAAATGTCCACACGGTGCTTGGGGATTACCTGGTGAGGGCGGCGATGGGGTCGGCGGAGGCCTTCACTTCGGCGACGGCGCTGCGCCTGGGGGACGGCCGCAGGGGCTTGGGCGCCTCCGGTGCCTCCACTGTCTGGGCAACCGCGCGGACGCACGGAAG
>LAPY01000660.1:115931-127378 GCA_000970635.1 Eragrostis tef
CGCTGCGGGCGGGTGTTTCCTCCCCGTCCGAATCCGCGTCCGCCATCTCGATATCGTCGCCGTCGTAGTTTAGGGTTTCCATGTCGAGCGCGGCGCCGTGGGGCGCGCCCTCGCCTTCCTCCATGGCGCCGCGACGGTCCGCCGCAGTGGAGCCCCGCGGTCTCTCCCTCTCTCTCTCTCTCTTTCTCTCTCTCTGCCGAACGCGAGAGGAAAGCAGGGAGGGGCAGCGCAAGAGGCGGCGAGCAGAAAGAGAGAGAGGGAGGCCAGGAGTACTCTGTGTGGGTAGGCTTTTAGGTATCGGGCCTCAACGGCCTCGTTTTGAACCGCCTCTGTGTAGGCCGGATTCATTCCTCTTGTTTTTTTTCCTTTTTCGAGGTCATTCTTCTCTTGTTGTTGTTGCTTTTTCCTTTTTTTTTTAACAACGAAACAGACTGACATGTACATACAACACGCATAAGAAGTCACCATATAAACACTTGCATGCATATTCTATCCTACTAGTGAAGGACTAGGTCGGGTGATTTTGGGGTTCACAAAATCCCCGTAGACTAGCTATCGACATGACATCACCGATCACTGAAAGAATATTTAGACGTAAACCTAACACCCGTGCCCCTTCTATAACTCAGGTGAATGGATTCTACCACAAGAAATTCTAACACAAAGCTTGAGGTTTGTGTATACGGTATTATTGACAAGGGTCAATGTTGGGTATTCTTGACCTTTTAAGGCAATGGTTTAGATTTGCGGCATTGATTTACCTCCTACTCAAATATACCATTTCGTTTTGTTTCGTAAAATTTGCATATTAAATTTAAATTCTTAGGATCATAGTCGACATCAAACCCTATTTTTTTGGAAAAAAAAATCCTTTTCCAGATTATTTCATCAATCGTGAGCATTTGACTCTATTTCAAATGGGGGATACAATATGCATGAAAAATGGTTTGCTCGAAATATTTTCTAGCAAATTGTATTGTCTAGCATATTATTGCAAAAAAGACTCTCAAAAGAGAGGAATTGAAGTTTGAAGTGTTCGGTTAACTAATAAAGTGAATTATTTGAGACAGTAAAATTTCTCTAATGTATTGCCCATTCTCTTGGTTTCAGTTTAGCTTCCATAGCCTTGATTGTGGAGAACCAAGCTCCACAATTTTAGTAAAACTGTGTAAAATCTTATATTTATGATAACATAGTGGATAAATTTATGTGCCACAATATGATAAAACGTGGCCTTTTACCAGATTGCTAGATTCTCAAAATCAGAGAAGTAGACACTGAAATCTGAATCCAAAAGCTAGCTTTTTATTTCATCATCAGAGGCAGGCCTTTTTCGAGGTTACTGGATATTGACCCTATTGACCCCTCCCATTTACAGCTGCATTGTTCCAAACACGATGCTTGCGGCACATGTCCATTTGTTCTAAAACAGAAGGATGCGGAGCTAAAAGGTAGGGAACGCCGTAACCATGATCAATCTGCCCAGGAAAGTGAAAGGTAAGCATTCAATTATGCGACTCATGATTAGTTATATTGTGCTTTCAAACATACGGGCAAATATCCTCCACACACTTCAGCAAATAGAACAAAAGGCACCAGAAATTAGATATCACTAAATCGAGTAACCGACTCTTGTGACAGCATTAGCAACATGTTACAGAGTCTGCAGGTAGAGTTGTGTACTCAAAAGTCAAGCTACAAGTCTACGAGCTGGATTGTTCTTATTGATGGAAGCGAGGTCACATTTGCCTCCAGACGACGCAGCAGCCCAGCATCTGCTTCTTAACTCTGTCCATGAAGAATGGCAAACAATTGTCAAAAAGAAGTTTAATTGGCAATGGTCCGATGCGAACAGTGAAATTTAACAACAATTGTGTAATTTGAAAAAATGTAAATACACCATACCTGGCATGATGCCTACTCAACATGCGAAAAACCACCTCCGGTTTCAGATTTTGTTCTGCATGGCATAAAGAGATGATATCACATCTGCCCTCAATTGCTAGTAACAGATGCTAAAGCGTTATCATTAAACACCAATGAGTTAAATCCAGAAAAAAATTGCTCTAGTACTACTGATCTAGGTGATCATATGGGTAGCTCCTTGTTTCTTCCATAAGACCATAAGTTCCCAGTATTACATCATCAATACATCTCCTTAGTTAAATCGCTACCTTCAAGATTCAGTGTAATAGAAAGGGAAACAAACCAAAGTGGTGATACAAAACTGTCAAAGCGATACAGTAAGGAAGCAACCAAACTATGAGCAATAATTTCAGAAATGATGCAAAACGTTATTACAGTAATAAGCAGTAGTCCAAATCTTAACAAAGCTTACTTGTGATCAGATGGGTTAGGCATTACTTCATACACAATTGTCGCCACAACATCCCTTTTGTTCTGCAATAGGCAGGGTGAAGCGTGAGCACGGTCTTCCGCTATCTTTCTGGACTAAACAAGTAAGACTCTGGTACCTGAGTTGCTTCACCACGCAGCCCAATGTAGTAAATCTTAGTTGTATCGCCACCAAAGTTATCAGAAAAATGCAGTGTTAAGTTAGCAACGCCTTGGAATCTTGAATATCTGAAAAACATAAAAAATCTCATGAGGGGGATTTGTAAGAAGAGCTAATGAGAGCATCCTTACCAAGGGACATTCAGCAGACAGCCAAAAAACAAACTAGGTGTATTCTAGTACCTACTTGCAAAATGATTATTGATTTGACCAGAAGGGCATGAATCACTTGTCTATCAAGACTCAGGAGGTCTATGGGAAAAACATGTTTATCTAATGAAACAATATATAACTCAAATATATTGAAGTTATGGTAAACATATCTCAGCTGAACAACACTTAATTCTTAGCAACTCTGAAAGGCATAAGGAATGAAGAATAAAAGATAGTACCTTGTTTGGTATTCAAGAGCTCCTTGCAAGTTCTCTGCTAACTCCCACTCCTGGCAGAAATGCATCTCATTAGAGCTGAAGCTTCAGCTAATAGCATGGATAAAAACAGGAAATTGAATACAAACCTGCACAGGCTGCATGTTTTGAGCATCAGAAAAGTCAATACCCTCTCTATTGATAAACCTGAATCATGTCAAGGTAATATTCATAAATTTCGTGCAATGAGAAAGTGAAGAAAAAGGAAAGCTGGACTGCTGGAGTTCCAAAACTAACGCTCTCATTCTTGAAGGGCTTGTTCCATCAGCACCACCAACAACAGAAATGCTCTTGATTTTAACGTCCGATGTGAACCTACAACCAATGAAAATACATGATTATACAGGTTCAACAGTTTTGAATGTTTTTCAAACAAAAAGAGCGAGAATATTTATTAATTCTGAACACAAATAAAACAAGGTGTGTTCCACTAAAGAGGTGACATTAACAGATAAATCTATGCGGGTCACGACTTCACTACGATTATACAGACCGTAGAACAAGCAGAATTGGAGCATGTAACCTGCTGCTTTTATTGAGAGAAAAACCAATGAGAGAAGAACTTCTACAAGTATTTGTGAATTTTGATGTTCATTTAACGTATTGCCTCCTATTTTAGGGAGGTCCATATGGATTTAGCATATGCACACTACACAAACATCTCATATTTCATTTCACATGATTGATGGAAGCATGTGTGCAAAAAAGAAATGATTCCGATACTAAAAAATGCAGATGGACATATGATTCACATCCATCAATTCAATTATAGACCAGTATTTAACCACTTAAGTATGAATGCACAAAATCAAACAAATAAAGATTTCCTACGTAATCGAGAAAAAAAAGATTACATCAGGCGAGAACAGAGAACATGCATCTACAAGCACTAACCTGAAGTGAACAATTTAGAACAATCACACCACAGAAGCGGAAAAGAAGTTCTAGCTATATAAATTGTTGGTCCCAAAACATCATATTTTTAGACTGAACACTATCTCAGGCAATAATTGCATCCAAAGATATTAATTCATTATGTTGTTAAATTTCAATTAGATCTTCGAACTCGTAAAGCAACTTAAAATCCCCAATAGAATTAGTTAAATGAAAGAGGAACCAGAGGAAAACACACATGGATATATGTCAAAAGAGAATGTGACTTCAGCTACTTACGGAATGAAAATAAGTAACTCAGGGTCACCCTCATTACTCTCCAGAAAACCCTGGTGCAGCAAGGATGCTTATGAGAATACAGGCAGCAAATATGAAAAATAAGCTAGGAAGGAGATATGTGCAGAAAAATGACTAACTACAAGTCATAAATAAACAGAACACAACAGGTACCTTGTAAGGGTAAATGAGGATCACTTCGTCCAGCTAATTAGTATATAAGACTTTGACTATTGGGGTGGCAATTTTCTATATGATTCAATCAATTGGAAAAGTTCAATCTTCCTGCCCATTATTTTGCTTCTTAACGTTTTTGGACATTCGAACTTCCTCCTATTTAGTGTCTCATGTGGTTACTCATTGGAGCTTCACAAAACCAATTTAAATATTTTTAGAAGAAAATTGTAATCTTCGTGTACCAAAAGAAAGAGAAGCAGTGATCTAGCCATGACTGTAATGTATTTGCGGAATGATGTGCAAATAATAGTACTAAGTAAACACAAGAAACTTAATATCAAATGCAAATTGAATATTCCGTACTGAGGTAGAAATAAATACAGCTAATGTATCAAAATTCTTAAGCATGTAGCACGTAACATTTCGCAGGTGAGGTGAAAAGAATTCTTCAGATATCTCCTCTCGAGTTTCGAGATAACGATAAGACACATTCTCGACGAAAAAGGATGACAGCCACAACAGGTTTGCTCCAAACTACAGTAGCTGGCTGGCTACCCAGACGAATCCAACTTGTTGCGTTCAGCTACGATTATAAAGCTGCACGTAATTGCTAGTAGCGGTACTGAACAAGACAGCAATTTATACCGTCGACATTTCGCATTGGTTAACTGAAACGGTGAATCCATAACACTAGTTACACTACCCCGCTTCAAAATCAAGACAAAACAGGAGAGGGGGCAGAACGGTGTAGCACATACCCCTGAAGTGTCGAGGCGCTGCTCCCACGGCTTGAAGACCGACTTGACGCTCCCGGGCACAGATTCGTTCAGGGCCACCACCTGCGTGCACGTAAAGCAAGGGGTTAGCCGCCGCCACCCTAAATCCCGATTGCACATCTACCGCATAATCCGATACGCGGCGTCCCGATCACATGGTACCAGCGAAAGATTGCAAGAAGTGAACAAAAAGAAAAATTTGCATCAGTACGCAAGAAGTGAATTACAAGAACAAATCTGGTTTATTACTGATGTGAGAGTGGTGGAGGAGAACGGGAGGAGAGGGAACTGACCTTGGGGATGTCGACGTGGTTGTAGAGCGACCAGTCGGCGGCGCAGTTGTGATCCTCGCAGCTGTGATCGTGCAGGCAAGCCATCCCTCCTCCTCTCCTCTCCCCCGAATGCAGCGGCCGTGTCCTGATTCGATTTGCTCTTCTTGCCTTCCGCAATCTGGACTCTGGACTCCTCTCTACTTCCTTGGTGAGGGGGTGCGCGGGTATAGAGGGTGGGGGCGCCTTTGCTTGCTCGGCAGAGCAGCCTTTTTTGAGGGGCGTCGTGGGGACTGGAGAGAGGTCTAGAGGGATTCTTCAACCTCGGTCTCGCTCCCTCTCCGGCCTCCGTGCCAAAATCACCATCTGGTCGGTGGCTCGCTTTCAATTCCACCTTCTGCTCCTTTATCCAAAATTTGTGTACTGTTACCACGTGTCACGTAGCGTATTCATGCGTCCACTAATCAACCTCGTCGAAATCGACACGCTCCAGAGATGCAGTCCCGCACCAATCCCTTTGGATTGAATGGTTGCCAAGGCACCGCCACCCATTTCTTTGGTTTCTGCTCAATTATGCACATGAAAAGCGAAAGACAAATGTTTGCAACGCCCCGTACTGTGGCTCTCCATTGAACCAGAGATACTCGACAAATGACATGCTTTTGCCTCTACGAGGGACCGCAAACCAAAGAACAGACAAAAAATTCTGGCAGAAATGTATGGAGCCCATCGAGCTAACCAGGGAGGATTGACCCTCCTGAACAATGTGATGAGGACGGGACATAAAACAGCCAAATGCAACATCCAATGGCAGGTTCCAGCTTATTCTATTTCTCATTCTTGGTAATCGCACACGTACAATGTCAACAAAACTGCAACTAGTATGCACCCTAAAGTTTCCGCTAATCCAGCACAGTTTCAGCCTTCAGTCTAGAGAATCAAATGGGAGTCAATATTACACATCAATGACTATTACAAGCACACATGCAGCGGTATAACGAATGCTGTTACAGGCTTACACGCACACATGCGGCAACGAATCTGTTAGCTAACCGTGTAGTATACCCTATTTTGTGCCAGAAACTCCACACACCTGGCAGGTGCTCAGGTAGAAACAAAGATCTAATGGTGAGCTCGTATATCACAATCAATAGGAAAAGTTCAATCTTCCTGCCCTTTATTTTGCTTCTTAACGTTTTTGGACATTCGAACTGCCTCCTATTTAGTGTCTCATGTGGTTACTCATTAGAGCTTCACAATACAATTTTAAATATTTTTAGAAGAAAATTGTAATCTTCGTGTACCAAAAGAAAGAGAAGCAGTGATCTAGCCATGACTGTAATGTATTTGCGGAATGATGTGCAAATAATAGTACTAAGTAAACACAAGAAACTTAATATCAAATGCAAATTGAATATTCCGTACTGAGGTAGAAATAAATACAGCTAATGTATCAAAATTCTTAAGCATGTAGCACGTAACATTTCGCAGGTGAGGTGAAAAGAATTCTTCAGATATCTCCTCTCGAGTTTCGAGATAACGATAAGACACATTCTCGACGAAAAAGGATGACAGCCACAACAGGTTTGCTCCAAACTACAGTAGCTGGCTGGCTACCCAGACGAATCCAACTTGTTGCGTTCAGCTACGATTATAAAGCTGCACGTAATTGCTAGTAGCGGTACTGAACAAGACAGCAATTTATACCGTCGACATTTCGCATTGGTTAACTGAAACGGTGAATCCATAACACTAGTTACACTACCCCGCTTCAAAATCAAGACAAAACAGGAGAGGGGGCAGAACGGTGTAGCACATACCCCTGAAGTGTCGAGGCGCTGCTCCCACGGCTTGAAGACCGACTTGACGCTCCCGGGCACAGATTCGTTCAGGGCCACCACCTGCGTGCACGTAAAGCAAGGGGTTAGCCGCCGCCACCCTAAATCCCGATTGCACATCTACCGCATAATCCGATACGCGGCGTCCCGATCACATGGTACCAGCGAAAGATTGCAAGAAGTGAACAAAAAGAAAAATTTGCATCAGTACGCAAGAAGTGAATTACAAGAACAAATCTGGTTTATTACTGATGTGAGAGTGGTGGAGGAGAACGGGAGGAGAGGGAACTGACCTTGGGGATGTCGACGTGGTTGTAGAGCGACCAGTCGGCGGCGCAGTTGTGATCCTCGCAGCTGTGATCGTGCAGGCAAGCCATCCCTCCTCCTCTCCTCTCCCCCGAATGCAGCGGCCGTGTCCTGATTCGATTTGCTCTTCTTGCCTTCCGCAATCTGGACTCTGGACTCCTCTCTACTTCCTTGGTGAGGGGGTGCGCGGGTATAGAGGGTGGGGGCGCCTTTGCTTGCTCGGCAGAGCAGCCTTTTTTGAGGGGCGTCGTGGGGACTGGAGAGAGGTCTAGAGGGATTCTTCAACCTCGGTCTCGCTCCCTCTCCGGCCTCCGTGCCAAAATCACCATCTGGTCGGTGGCTCGCTTTCAATTCCACCTTCTGCTCCTTTATCCAAAATTTGTGTACTGTTACCACGTGTCACGTAGCGTATTCATGCGTCCACTAATCAACCTCGTCGAAATCGACACGCTCCAGAGATGCAGTCCCGCACCAATCCCTTTGGATTGAATGGTTGCCAAGGCACCGCCACCCATTTCTTTGGTTTCTGCTCAATTATGCACATGAAAAGCGAAAGACAAATGTTTGCAACGCCCCGTACTGTGGCTCTCCATTGAACCAGAGATACTCGACAAATGACATGCTTTTGCCTCTACGAGGGACCGCAAACCAAAGAACAGACAAAAAATTCTGGCAGAAATGTATGGAGCCCATCGAGCTAACCAGGGAGGATTGACCCTCCTGAACAATGTGATGAGGACGGGACATAAAACAGCCAAATGCAACATCCAATGGCAGGTTCCAGCTTATTCTATTTCTCATTCTTGGTAATCGCACACGTACAATGTCAACAAAACTGCAACTAGTATGCACCCTAAAGTTTCCGCTAATCCAGCACAGTTTCAGCCTTCAGTCTAGAGAATCAAATGGGAGTCAATATTACACATCAATGACTATTACAAGCACACATGCAGCGGTATAACGAATGCTGTTACAGGCTTACACGCACACATGCGGCAACGAATCTGTTAGCTAACCGTGTAGTATACCCTATTTTGTGCCAGAAACTCCACACACCTGGCAGGTGCTCAGGTAGAAACAAAGATCTAATGGTGAGCTCGTATATCAGTTCCTATCCTGATTGTCAATCCATTTTGGATCTTGCTGCTGAATGTCTGAAAAAAGGTCAGTTGTATTGTAAACTATGATCTCAGTGAGCTACGAGAATATCTCCACAAACTAACTGCCAAAACCAGTGCGCCAGCCACGCCAGCAAGAATCTGCAAAGAAGCAGGTCTCAAGCTCAAAATGCTGATATCTTCACCACAGGGGGCAGTGACGCAATTGAACACTGGAAACAAGCAAAAAACAAAAATGGTCCTAACCTTGGCATCTCTGCTAACGCTGCTGGAGCTCCAACTAAGCAATGACTTCATCGACGCCCAGCGGGATGACTTTGGCATAAGAGTAACAACAGTGTATTGTTTTCTGCAAGGAAAGGGTAGAACTCTTTGCAACGCTGATTGCATGGTCAGCGGTGTCAAAGCCTCCCTAACATTTTTACGCCCCTCCTCTTGAAACTGCACAAAAGGAGGGAAAAAAAACAATCATCTCAATTACAAAATTTTGAAATAAAGAAAAGGACTGCAAATATCTAATAAAATCAGCAGCGTTGGTTGGTAATTTATCAAGAATGCTACAAGCATATGGATCTGGTGACCAAAATTCATCACTTCATAGAGAAATTTGAGAAAGCAACAAAGAAACACATACTAAACTACAGTGCACTAAACCATGCAAAAGCAAAAAGGTATTACCTCAAAGGTGGATCCAATGTCTCCAGAAAAAAGTCTTGATTGATAGCTCCGCAAAATTCGATCCAACCAGAAGTAGTTCTCCTGTGATTTCACAAAGATGTGAAAAACCATAACTACAGTGGTATCCTACTGCATCAATTAATTTTGAGCATCACAGATTCCACTAAACCTGTAATCCATTTTCATGAGCTCTTTGCTCAATTTCCAGGATGGTCGAAACATCTTCTTCAGAAGGACCTTCAGCCTGTAGATATGATATCTCCTCCAGAACTAAATCAACCTGAAAGAATTCCTAGTTAGTAAATTGAAGCTGGTTAAAGAAGCGTTGCATAGATGTTAGTCAGGAAAGTAACGTAGCATACCAGTTTAGATGATATGTCTGGATCACACGAGAAATTCACACTTATGTCTCCACGAACATCTCCAGTTCTTGAAGGTTTGTTGCCACCCAAGAAGACCGCTACATTAACTGAGTAGACCTGTGAACATAATGATATGTTAAAGGAAAAAAGTAAAATGATGCATTCCAAGTTAGAGGAATCCACAAACTGCATGGCATCTGTATAACAAAGAGATCCAAACCTGTCCATATTTGAAGCGAAGCACTTGCATTATTCTTGTTTCCAGAAGTTTACTAAGAAACCCAACGTAGTGAATGTCTTCCGTCTTCACATACGGCAGAGTATATATTAATACACAGAAAATTTTCAAACACTTCCTTCTTAAAAGCAAAGATGACATTGTTTCAGTGCCACATACCATCATTGTACTCTTTAGAACCACAGGAAACGCCAATTGCACAAAGCACTGGGCTTCAACCATAGGGCTGCGGACAACTTCTCTGCAAAGTGCAAACAAGGTGCGCAGACACAGTAAGGATGTTAGTAATCAGAATGCAAAATTCAGGGAAGATTTGCTACCTTCACTATGCATGTGTACTGTTTGACATTGTATGATGTATGATAGCTTTGCTTATGTCTGACACAAACATGTATGATATACATGGAAGTTTTCTTTGTACCCTATTCTTCTTCTTAATGAAATGACACGCATGTTCTAGAAAATATACATGGAAGCATGCAATGGAATATAAATGCACACAAGAACGATGGCAGACCTAATGATGGTTTCAGGAAACTTGAATGGCAATCCTCTCAGTTCATCACGAGTAAGTGGTTGAACTGCATCCGGTACACTAGGTATCCCACCCTACAAAATGTAGAGTAAACCAGCCTTATTACTGCCGCCTCGTTATTTCAGAACCAAAAAGGAAAAAAGAGCTGCACGTACCAAATACTGCAAAATCAGTGGAAGTGAGATAGCTGGGTCTATTTTTCCAACTATTACAACCGTAAATGCTGATGGATCCTTAAAGCAACGATTGAAATATTCACATGCTCTGATTGGATCGACCTTCTTCAAGTCACTAATTCTGATTGGCTGCATTACAGAGAGTAAATTTCTAGGATACGATATTGACGGAGGTATTGAAAGCAAATAATATTCACCAATTAATAGACCTTAAAAAAGTAGGAATTCCCATAATTTATTTCCCGAACACGATTGGCAAAAGCAGTGTAAGGATCCCTCTCTTGAGCATATATTGCTTCCTCTGCCATTTGCATCACTATTTTCACTTCTTCCTCCCTTGGCTCCACATTTGTTGTAAACAGTTGATAAACAAGCTGCACAAAACACAGTCAAGCATAAGCATATGCCACAGCTGAATAAAACCATAAAAAAAAAAGTGAAGTTTATTGCCATAAGTGAGTTGTGTTTCTGTGTGTTACAATTGTGTATGCGTCTAAGACTGCTGGAATACAGTCAAACCTGCAAAGCAGTCTCAAGGTCTGAAGGCGAGCAATCGCCTGAAAACGTTCTCATGTATGCCCCAACTTTTGTACCGACTTCAGCTCTCTTGCCAGCAAGCATGTCCATCAAGACGGAAGGTCTATAGCCAAAAGTGCCAATTTCTCCTGCTATGGTCGAACCCATGGAACATGAAGTATACTCATCTTCTGACAATTCAGACAGACCGCCATAGGCAAACCCAGTAAAAATAACCTGACAAAACATCAGCATATAAATACTCGTGACATATCACTAAATAGTGCAAGAGAAATGAAAAGATAAAAGTGCCTATCTAAAGAGAATGATAAATGCATCATGGAAA
>LAPY01000660.1:147189-157479 GCA_000970635.1 Eragrostis tef
CGGGCTCGGGCCCGGGCCGCCGCTCTTGCAGGAGAAGAGCAGGCGCGCCTGGTTGCCGTGCACGTCGCTCGTGTGGAGCTGCTTCCCGGTCACGTACCGGGGCGTCGTGGCGCCCAGCGACGCGAGGGCGTCACGCAGCGCGACGTTGGCGGCGAGCACCTCGTCCATCGGAACGACCGGGGCCGCGCTGCGAGGCGGCCGCCCACGCGACGCGCCGCCGCTAGCCCTGGCCGACGCTTTGCTCCCGTTCTTCTTCTTGGCTGCTGCGGCGCCTCGCTCCATGGCACGGCCGGTGGGCTTCGGGTCAGATTGGTATGTTTCTTGTCCCTTAGATTTGGGCGAGATCATGCCTCGCGCCGCGTAGTGCATTTATAGGTTTAGGACACGTGATCGTTTAAGACTGTATTTAACCGTCCGAGATATTTGGTCCATGTGTTCATCCCCTCGAAATCTTTCCTCTCTCTCTTTGCAAATCTTCTTAGGCTGTATGCCCGTATATTGCTACAGGAGGAAAACAATCTATCAATTGTAAATGGCCAACTCGATCTATGCTAGAATCTTATATGATTCGGTAAAGATATGTTTCAAAGATCGGAGTAGATATTTCTTAAAGAGTAAAATCCAATAACACATAAATTTATCCTGCTTTATCATCTAAATCTACAAACTTTTAAATTGCACATTTTACACCACATTTATTGTACTGCGAGGCGGCAACCCCCACGACTCGAGGCCCCTCTTGGTCGAGGTTTTGTTGCCATTCTTCTTCTTGGACGCCACCCAGGCCTTCCGCCGCCTCACTCGATGGTGCTGCCGGTCGGCTCTGGCCTCCGAGTCAGATTGATATCTTTTTTTGTCGATTCGCTTCCGGCGAGAGATCATGCATTGCACGCGTAAATATTTAGGTATATGACACGTGGTTGCGTAGGACTGCATGTAACCGTTCTGGATATTTCCGTGGGTTCTTTCTGTCAATTTTTCTTGCCTCTAGCTAGGGCGCAGGATAACCACAGACGTCCATCTCTTTACAAATTTTCTTAGAGCGTCCCCAACAAAGGGGACGAAGCTGGCTCTTATCAGAGGCCACGTCCGATAAATAGAAGTAATAAAAACATAAGTCTAAATTTAGCACAACTCTCAAAATCGTCTGGGCTCCACCTGTAATTGGTTCAGCAGAGTCCCAGAGTCCCGTTGATGCGTTAAACAGGGTGGGAGTTATGAGTGACTAGCGCTTCGTCCACCGCTAGTGATTTTTTTCCTGGCCTCCTCTCTCTTCTACGTGAGCAATATTCTGAGCCATCTGTCGACAAAGATGGGAGGACGGCCTTAGGCTGGATGCCTGTATAGATGTCCAACTTTATGCTAGAATATTGTATGAGTAGAGATATATTTCAAAGTTCAAAGTTGATATTTATTAAAGAAAAAGTGCACCAATGATACAAACTTGTCCCGCATTTTTATCCAAATAAATTTCAAATTGCACATCTAGCACCACATTGATTCTATCAACTTTGATCTATGGCAGATTGATCGGCTTCGAGAAAGCGATCGAGGAGACTTGCTTGGGGGCAAAATCGTCATGCCTTTCATATGTTCTATTTTTATATACAATTAAACATGTGATGCTTTAGGACTCAATTCAGTAAATCGGCCACAGTGTGCATCTTCCTGGCATCTCAAGCACGATAAGAAGCAAGCCGTGTATTTTGTTAGTAGTAAGATTCAGATATAAAATTTGGGGATTGCTAAAATCCACCCGGGCATATCTGTCTCCTCTGGCACCCGAATTTTGGCCGTGCGATGCGTCCTGGCTTTGCTGCCCGTCCGTTGGATTTGTGCTCTGTCTGACATGTCGGTCCCGCCTTTGTTCTGTATCTTTGGGATTTTGCAATCGTTTTTCTGTAACTTCTGTTCATGCCGTTCGTTTCGCTCCCCATTTCGAGCTCCTCGCTCTGCTCAGCCTAGGGTTTGGCGCACAGTCACCGGAGGCGATTCGCCGGTGATCTTCAGGTTGTTCCATGGAACTACATTCCTCCCTCCTCACTTTGGTTGCTCTGTGTGTCTCGCTTCTGTTGTGATTTCATGAGTTTTCTCTCGTTTGGTTTCGATTGGGTTCGTTCTCATGCGGCACGGAAGGCAATCCCCTTCTCTTGCTAGTTTTGGGTCATGTTTCGATGCATTTGATGCGATTTGTTTCCTGTTGGACACTCTCCTGATTTGATTTAATTTGATTTCGTGTGAAGGATTGGTTCCTGCCTCGTTGGAGGCGACTGGCCAGCGAACTTCCGTTTTGTTCATAGAAATCCCCCCTTCCCCTTCCTAAATCTTGTTCCTCATGTCATTTTGTTACCTATCCGTGGATCTGTTGATGGTTTGTCTCGATTTGGTGCGGGATTTTGGCCATTCGAGCATGAATCTGACCCCCCCCCCCCCCCCCCCCCCTCTGATATATTTTGCCTGTTTTGATATATACATGTAAGTGATTACTAAATAATCAGTTAATATGCTTCAAATGGCTAGGAAAAAAACGCATCCTGTTGTGGATACACAGAATTAATGTTATTGAGCTATCTGACTCTGCAACAGGGTAAAGTATTGCGTTTGAGGGATCTATGGCCTATTGCCTCTTTATTTTTGATAGCTGGGCACTTTGCCTTGAGGAATGGGATTGGATTTTCATTTTGGTCATCAGCACCACGTCATTGGTTAAACTTCTATTTGTTTTCCAAGGTTGTGCTTCACAAATTTTAGATCCTCTGTTCTCTGGACATTGCTTTGTAGTTTTGTTTTCAGGTTTGAAGAAATGGCAATGTGCTCCAGCAGTAACGAATATTGGTTTGTTCCTTTTGTAGTGTATCCAAGAGAGCTTTCTGGTGTCTCATATGATTTAAAAATCATTACCTTCTGACTAATCATGACGCCTTAATTGATTAGTTTATCAACTAATGCTTTCCTTGGCTTCAGTCTAAAGGTAGTTTGTCGGTCGCTGTATAGTTGTTCTCCTCTATTTGAAACTGAGCTTGGTGGTTGCATAGATAACAATTATGATGGCTCTGTCTTCATTTTCTCATAAATGCATTCTTTGGAGAATCATCAAGTGGTAAGTATCATCGTATATGGCCTGAACTCTATCTTCTATTTACAAAACTGTGCTTGCAATCATATAGTATATTGCTCCGAATTGCTTGCTAAAGTAGTTGCTTCAGGATCAATATTGGTAGCTGAAGATTTGTTTTTCTTGAATTTTGTCATTGGATCAGGCCCCAAATTTCTTTTGTAAATCTTCAGACCATAAAAAATATTCGAAAATTTGTTTTCCTGTTTTAGTGGGATTGCCTGAGAGGCCCCAAATATCCTTCTGTAAATCTGTATTCCATAATAAATCTCTGGAACTTTGTTTTTCTTGTATTTTGTGATTGGATGATACCATAATAAATATTTGAAACTTTGATTTTCTGGATTTGTAGGATTGGAACAAGTCCCAAAACTTTGAAGCTTTGGTTAATATGCTTCAAATGGCTAGGAAAAAAACGCATCCTGTTGTGGATACACAGAATTAATGTTATTGAGCTATCTGACTCTGCAACAGGGTAAAGTATTGCGTTTGAGGGATCTATGGCCTATTGCCTCTTTATTTTTGATAGCTGGGCACTTTGCCTTGAGGAATGGGATTGGATTTTCATTTTGGTCATCAGCACCACGTCATTGGTTAAACTTCTATTTGTTTTCCAAGGTTGTGCTTCACAAATTTTAGATCCTCTGTTCTCTGGACATTGCTTTGTAGTTTTGTTTTCAGGTTTGAAGAAATGGCAATGTGCTCCAGCAGTAACGAATATTGGTTTGTTCCTTTTGTAGTGTATCCAAGAGAGCTTTCTGGTGTCTCATATGATTTAAAAATCATTACCTTCTGACTAATCATGACGCCTTAATTGATTAGTTTATCAACTAATGCTTTCCTTGGCTTCAGTCTAAAGGTAGTTTGTCGGTCGCTGTATAGTTGTTCTCCTCTATTTGAAACTGAGCTTGGTGGTTGCATAGATAACAATTATGATGGCTCTGTCTTCATTTTCTCATAAATGCATTCTTTGGAGAATCATCAAGTGGTAAGTATCATCGTATATGGCCTGAACTCTATCTTCTATTTACAAAACTGTGCTTGCAATCATATAGTATATTGCTCCGAATTGCTTGCTAAAGTAGTTGCTTCAGGATCAATATTGGTAGCTGAAGATTTGTTTTTCTTGAATTTTGTCATTGGATCAGGCCCCAAATTTCTTTTGTAAATCTTCAGACCATAAAAAATATTCGAAAATTTGTTTTCCTGTTTTAGTGGGATTGCCTGAGAGGCCCCAAATATCCTTCTGTAAATCTGTATTCCATAATAAATCTCTGGAACTTTGTTTTTCTTGTATTTTGTGATTGGATGATACCATAATAAATATTTGAAACTTTGATTTTCTGGATTTGTAGGATTGGAACAAGTCCCAAAACTTTGAAGCTTTGGGCAATGTGCTCCAGCAGTAACGAATATTGGTTTGTTCCTTTTGTAGTGTATCCAAGAGAGCTTTCTGGTGTCTCATATGATTTAAAAATCATTACCTTCTGACTAATCATGACGCCTTAATTGATTAGTTTATCAACTAATGCTTTCCTTGGCTTCAGTCTAAAGGTAGTTTGTCGGTCGCTGTATAGTTGTTCTCCTCTATTTGAAACTGAGCTTGGTGGTTGCATAGATAACAATTATGATGGCTCTGTCTTCATTTTCTCATAAATGCATTCTTTGGAGAATCATCAAGTGGTAAGTATCATCGTATATGGCCTGAACTCTATCTTCTATTTACAAAACTGTGCTTGCAATCATATAGTATATTGCTCCGAATTGCTTGCTAAAGTAGTTGCTTCAGGATCAATATTGGTAGCTGAAGATTTGTTTTTCTTGAATTTTGTGATTGGATCAGGCCCCAAATTTCCTTTGTAAATCTGCAGACCATAAAAAATTCTTCAAAAATTTGTTTTCCTGTTTTAGTGGGATTACCTGAGAGGCCCCAATATCCCTTTGTAAATCTGTATTCCATAATAAATCTCTGGAACTTTATTTTTCTTGTATTTTGTGATTGGATGATACCATAATAAATATTTGAAACTTTGATTTTCTGGATTTGTAGGATTGGACCAAGCCCCAAAACTTTGAAGCTTTGAGAATATCTTGTTTTTGAGATAGCTTCAGGCCCCCTAATCCTTTTGTAATTATGTAGAACATAATAAAATTCTGAAGCTTTGATTTTCAAGTTTTTGAAGTTTGCATTAGAGCAGAAGAATCCTTTTATACATAAAAACATTTGCTTCCATGAACATTCTCTTCTGTTTCTTTTGAACAGTACCACTGGTCTACCTTTTTTTTAGTTTCCATACTATATTAAATGTCAGTGTTGTTTATAGATCTCATTTGTTTAGAAAGAAACTCTGCATAATGAAGGTACATTATATATTTGTTAAACATACACCTCTTGGTTAGGTGTAATATTAGTGTCCTAAAGGTGTAAATATTAATGGTTCATTATATATTTGTTAATTTAACAAAATATGCTCATGGCAAATGAAAATAACTTCTGCATTTATGATAGTGCAGGAAACCTGCAATTCTAAATTGTTTGTAATATTTTTTGTCTGTCATTTTGTTTTTCTGGTATTGGACCAGATTCATAAGATGTGTTTGTTTGATTGGTTCAGGTCCACAGAATCATATGTTAATTTGTAATCCATAATAAATATTTATAACTTTGTGTACAATATTAAATCTATTAAAGTTTCATGAAATGATTCTTGTTTCTTATTTGTTTTCTCTGACTTCTTATTGTGTTATTTTTTGGAAGGATGTCTGAATGCTTCATCGTTCCAAGGTGGTTCCTCTAGAGGCCCTTCGAGGGAGAACAAGCCCGAGTCCAGATTTCCTCCTTGCGTCAACAAAGTCACAAAATCTCGCCTCTCTAGGGCTGCTGCCGAAAACATGGGAATTGCTGAAGGTCCTCAGACTTTGATGGTTTGGTCTTTAAACAATCTGATGTCCAATGATGTTTTCCTGGCATTGTTGGCCTCATTGAAGAGGTAATCTTAATATTTTCTTTCCTCCCTATTTCTTATGGTTGCTAATCGACAATGTCTGATAGTTGTACTTTATTTGCTAATTTCTAGCCAGTAGCCACTGTGTATTATGTAAGAGAGTTAGTGACAATGTTCTAAGTACAGTTCTCAGATACCTAACTTACACCTATTTCTTGACCGTACGTACTGTGTTTTTAAACTGTATGTGAGGATTTTAGTTTGAAATTTGGCCTTTGTTGTATTGGATGATGGCCCCAAACCTCTTTGTAATTCTGTAATCCATAATAAATCTTTGAAACTTTAAATTGCTTGTATTTTGTGATTGGATGATGCCCTTTATTTCCCTTTATAAATCTGTTGACCATAATAATTCTTTGAAACTTTGATTTTCTGGGTTTTTGGGATTTCTTAAGAGGCCCCATAATCCATTTGTAAGTCAGTAGTGCATGATTACATAAGCCTATGTTTTAGTTCTTGTTCATGAAACAATTTTTTTGTGTGTCTTTAGTGTTTTCTAGTTTGGCTTCTCTTCTACTCTCTCTCTCTCTCTCTCTCTCTCTCTTGTGTCTATGCTATTTAGCTAAGGTTATGATATCATCCTGTGTCAAGTGAATAATTAGTTCCAAGGTTGCCTCTATATTTAATCAGTTCCAGTTTTAGTTATTAGAAATTATTGTATATTTTTTTATGTATCTCTAGTATACCATGATTGGCATTCTAATAATATAGTCCTTGTAATACTATAATCTTTGGCTGATACTTAAATTTGTTTTCTAGATTCTGTGGTCATCTTTGTCATTGCAATATTTACTTGATGTTATGTAATTAGTTGTCTTAATTATGTATTTGTCACTTTGTCAAGTTTAAATTTGTTTCTTTTTGTTGGAGATCAAAAACCTAAGAAAGCTGGATTCCCCTTTGAGCTCTAGTTCGGTAAATCAACCAGGTAATAATGTCAATTTAACTTAATTGTCAGTTCTGCATTCTTGGTTAAATGAATTCTGAGTTTGTCTCTGGATTCCTTGTTTAGTTAAACTTTTTAATTATTACTACTAAATACACAATGCCTTCTGTTGTAACTATAATATACTAGGACAATCATTGCTAAATTATATGTGCCTCTATTGTTGATTAGGTTGTTCAGTGCTATTTCTTTGAATGATATTAGTTATCCTATATTTGATCAATCTTGTTTTGAAATTGGCAATAAAAGCATATACTTCAAGTTTTATTTTATTTTTCAGCTAGTACTAGAATAATTCAGTACCTTGCTGCCATGTGTTGACTGGGAGATGGCCGATGGAAATTGATTCCCGTTTCTGTTACTCTCCATTGCAAAATAGTTGACAGCTGCATCTTTTGATATGTTCTGCTCCGTGGCCTTGTCTTTGCGTGGGATGAATCGATGTTTAATTTGATGTGGACTTCGGCTCAGGTAATTTCTCCTCCCGATCTTCATCATCTTTGATTTTATTTTGATCTGAATTTTTTATGCTGCTTCGTAGAGTCTGCTACCTGATGTTCTTTTCTGGCAGCCAGAAAGAAGTAATCTTCTTTCAGCTTTTGCCCTTGTTTTCTCTATACAATCTACGATGTTGTCACTAGGGTGTTTTGGGTTGTATTGAGTTCACAATTTTATTGTTCTTGGGCCGCTTTTTCTGGCATCATTTGGGTCATCTATATAGGTTCCCTTTTGTGTCTATTTCGCACACCAGAAAAAGTTTAGAAGCCACGAAGGTTAGGGTGGCTTCTCCATGCTGGCGCTTTTACCCTTCACTCTAGATTCTTTTTTTTTCTGTCTTCAAATTCGATTTGATCTCCATTTTTAATTTGATTTACCATTTTTTCCACTCTGCTCTCTTGTCATGCTAGCATGGCTTCTGATCAAGGATTAGATGCTCTGTATTTTCAGTCATTCAAATGTACAGTTTGTATGGTCCTTAATTACACCTTAAACTTATGCGTAACAATTGTGTAATTGTACTGTAATTAACATTTTATGTTTGATTTTCTAAAAACACTTCATGTGACATTGGCAACAAAAGCATATATTTCGAGTTTTAGAGCTGCATGTGATGCATAATTTGATTACTATAAAATCATTATCATATTTTTTTTATCTTTTGGCCCCCAAACCTGTCATAATTTGATCACGATATTAATAATTAGTAACTTTTTGTGCATTGGATGTCTCATCATTTTATTCGATCTAATTAGTTTCCACATGATGTATTCTTTGCATGAGGTAGTTTCATGTTCGATGTACAGTTCTCACAGTGTCAATTTACACCTATAGCTTATGTGTATGTACTGTGCATTTTAACTGTATGTGAGGATATTTCTTTGAAATTTTGCCTTTATGGGATTGCATGATGCTCCCAAATCCCTTTGTAAATTTGTATTCCATAATATATTTTTGAAACTTTGTTTTTCTGAAATTGTTATTGGTTCAGGTTCTAAAATTTCCTTTGTAAATCTGCAGACCAATAAATTTTCAAAATTTTGTTTTTCTGTGTTAGTTGGGTTGCCTAAGAGGCTCCTAGACCCCTTAGTAAATCTGTATTCCATAAGAAATATCTGAATCTTTGTTTATTTTGAATTTTGTGATTGGATGAGACCTTGATTCTCCTTTGTCATCCTGTAGACCATAACAAATATATGAAACTTTGATTTCCTGGGTTTGTAGGGTTGGAACAAGCCCCAAAACTCGTATTGTAGTTCTGTATTACATAATAAAATTCGAAAACTTTGAATGACTTGGTTTTTGATGTAGCATCAGGCTCACTAATCCTTTTGTAATTCTGAAGATGATGAAGATGTTTTTTCTTATGCTGACAAAGATGGTGCTTCTGATGATGCTCCTCCACCACCACCTGTTGATGCTTGAAGTTGTCGTGTAGATGGATGCTGATGTCGAATCTAGTTTTTACTTTCATACAATTTCCAATCTTTAGTGGCTTCCAGTGTGCCATGAACTGTTTCAAGTACCAGTGTTCAGTGTGTGCTGAAAATGTTTAATTTCGTGATGTTAGATGTGTGATGGACAAATACTTTGGTAAATTATATATACCTTGTACTATTTTGTGTGCAGCAAGTGATACTGGAAAGCCCTATTTGCATTTTTCAGATCTGTTGTCTCTTAATGGCAAGTTTTGATTATGTATATTTATCTTCTGACACCCGATTGTAGCTTCAATTGTGTTCAACTGGATGTTTATGGCGTGCGCATGAACAGCCTGGTATATCAGTTTAGTCAAAGACTGGTCGTGGGCTGTTAATTTACTTCTGCTGGTGATTCAACAATCTGCTTATGTTTGCCCATTGATATCTCTTTGTTTGACAGAACAGAATGTACATACTTCAGATTCAAATTACAACATACAAAAATTCTGGTGTACAGAACCTCTGAAATACCTGAATATTATTTTAGTTCAATTCAGATATTTTTGTTAGTAATTGAAATTCGGGTGCTGAGCCTCTTCAAAATACCCGAATTCTGATTTGGCCAAGATTTCAGTTCTGATAGTCAATTTGAAATTCGGGTGCTGACCCTTGCTGAAATACCCGGTTTTTGTCTTTGGTTTTGTTTAGGTATTTCTTGTCTTCAGATTGCCCGGGTGCTGGCTGCCCGAGATATACCCGGGTGGCAGCTAGACAGCCCCTATTTGTATTTTTGTGATGAATGTAAGGTGCATTTTTGCTATCCGATTAGCATTGTAACTAATCAATATCTTGTCAAGTTCTTTCGTGGACTCTTCTTCGGCTAAGTTGTTGCTTCACGAGTTGGACATATATCGCAGCAGGTATGCTATGCTCGAGATTGTTTTTAATCAGCGTCCCCCCAAAGAGCAGGAGTTGCCTCATCCCATCTGCGGCCGCTGCCGCCATAACCCGAGTAGTAATCGTCCCTCAAGAGTCTTTTGCTATTTTAGCCACAGTTTTGTTGGGCTTCGTGCTGTTGGGCTTCGTGCAAATAGCCTCAGAAGATTGGGCTCTAAAATAGCCTTCATACCGCTGGCGTTACGCTAAAATGGCCATCTCTTTTTTTTTTGGACAAAATTGCCCTCTCTCTTTCTTCCTCCTCTGGCCAGCAGCGCCAGAGAACTCGACGGCGAGCTTGCCGCCGGCTCCTCTTCCCTGCAGCGCCGCCTCCCCCCTCCCGCAGCAGGGCTGCGTTGCCCCAGCCCA
>LAPY01000660.1:157786-168242 GCA_000970635.1 Eragrostis tef
CCCTCGGCCAGCTTAAGCACCGCCACCACCTAGTGCACGGAATTAATCTGCTCTGTTTTTAAATCGAGCTCCAACTCGTGCAGAGCCTCTCATGGCCCGATGAGATTGGATCAACAAAGATTATTTTTTTTATTGGATCTGCGCTGCTGCTTTCCATGTCACCTGATTTCCTTTGCTTCTCTTTTTATAATCGATGTTGTTGTAGCTCCACCTCGGGTCCGATGATCTTGGCCTCCTCAAGTGTAGTCTTGGCCTGCTCCAGCTCTCGGTGGTGAGTCGGGACCGGCGCGCGGTGAGACGGAGCTGTCCGTGGCAGCGCGCGTCGAGAGGGCGGTGGGGGCGCAGGCGTGCGCGGCGGCGTCGCGGGGAGGCGGTGGCTTGACCAGAACTTCGCCGGCGAGCTCTTCCGATGGAGCACGAGTGGCCTGGGGCGAGGAGGAAGAAGAAGAGGGCAGTTTCGTCAAAAAATACATAGATGGCTATTTTAGCGGAGTGACAATCTATTCGTGGCTATTTTAGAAAAGTCCAATATTCTGAGGCTATTTGAGTGAAGACCAGCAAAATCGTGGCTAAAATAGCGAAAGACTCGTCCCCCGGGACCTGTTCGGGCGCTAAAATTTTATCTCATGTCATATCAAAGAGAATCTTGTCATTTAGGAGTATTAAATAAAGTTTAATTGCACAACTTTTTACAAATAGGGGTTAATTTTCGGGACGAATCTAATGAGCCTAATTAAGCTATGTTTTGCTAGAGTGATGCTACAGTAACTATCTTCTAATTACGGCTTAATTACTCTCATTAGATTCGTCTCCAAATTAGCCTAAAGACCCTGCAATTAGTTTTGTAATTAGACTTTAATTAGTATTATTAAATGAAAAAATTTTAAATGGCTAAAATTTTGGTAGAGGAACAGGCCCAAACTCTTTGAGCAGCAACATTTCAGCAACTTTTGCGCTAAATAGTGATCGTCTTTGTCATTTTCTTTTTCCATTCAGACTGCTTTAGTTGCATTCTATTAATCCAAGGCAAATTTGCGACCACTGAGTTTTTATCGTTTTGATGGGAATGACTGTCTGTTAACAAATGGATTGCTTGGAAGTTTATTACTAGATGTTGAAACTACAATCCTTGTTCGCTTGCGCGGAGGGCGGGCACCCAGCCGACAAATCTCCCAAACCTTCAGCAACCGGGCGGTCCCACCAGGCGGAGACAGCAAAAGGCAACCACCCGGGCGGTGGAGGTGGACTCGCGTGGCGTGGGGGTCGTGGCGTTGCTGGCCTGACCTGGATCGGAACCCTGGCAAAACGGTAGGTTGGGCGCAGACGCGACGGAGGCGTGCCCCACTCGACCACCCAACCCAAGCCCAACCCCTTTTCTATTCCTTTCCCCTTCCTCTCCGCGTCCCCTCCGCTAGCCAACTTCTCTCTCCCTCGCCTTCTTCTTCCTCGGGTCGTCGCCTTCCCCCAGAGAGCAAGAGCCGCCTCGTCCCATCCGCCGCCATGAATCCCGAGTAGTAAGTCCCCCAACCCCTTCTAGTCCCTAATCGTGCTGTCGCTTCTGATTCGATTGGTTTAGGGCTCGTGGCGTGGTCGGGGACGCGCCTGTTCAGATCGGGGGCGCCGGCCGATCTTGCCCCCGGCGGCGCGGGAGGGTCCGGCGGACGCCGATTCGGACTCCGATCGTGGGTTCCGCGGCGCCCCCTTGCACGTTTACTTGGGCAGTTCCGGCGTACTGGTTTTAGTCATTGCGTTGTCCGTCCCCGTGCCAGAAATAGCGGATTCTTCGACGCGCTGCTCCCGTATCACTGTCCATGTACTAGATTTGGTTCCCGCTGCTCCCTCATAAACCCTGTGCTCGTAGGCTTTAAGATTTTTCTTCCTTTTTCCTTAGTTTACCTGCAGTCATAGATGCGTCTGTCCTTGTAAAGCTTATTAGGATGCGGTTATCCGATTCGAAGCGTGTGTCTATTTGTATTGATGCGTGCGATGATGTGATTTGATGCTTGGGTTATGATGTGACGAGATGCTTTTGTTGTCATGCAGTGACTACCTCTTCAAGTTGCTCCTCATCGGGGACTCGGGTGTCGGCAAGTCCTGCCTGCTGCTGAGGTTTGCGGTGAGGATTTCTTCTTCCCAACATTCGAGCAAATTGTTATTCCTGCGTGGAGTATGGTTTGGACAATAGAGTCTTCTGTGTAGTTTGAGTGCATCCCACATTACAACACCTCAAGAAAAGTATCCGTTTGCATTAGAGGAGTCTTTTGTTTAGTCTGTTTGAGTACATCTCACATTAGAATTTCCGGAGAAGTGTTTCCACGTGCTTCTAGGTGTAAGAACTTGTATTAGGGAAGATAAAAGGTGCATGAATTGATGGACTAAAAGGTTACTGATGTTCTCAAAGCCATAATGTTGAGACATATTGACTTATAGCTATGTCAAATGGCTCTGGTTTTAGTTTATTGTTGATATGCTATCAGATGTTAGTAAAACCGATAGTGACCACTTCATATGTTAAGCAATCTGAACCCAAAAAAATTTATATAAATTGACCTCAATAGCCCTTTCTAGGGAAACTTGTTTGCAACTTTGGGGTCTCTATGAAATTATTCCACTCCCCTTTGGAAATAAATATATAACATGCAAAGTCTAGCAAGAGGCTAAATATTGTTTTCCCCATCTCCATTTTCCATACTGTGTCAACAATGTGATAGCATTAAATGGAATCAAAGGGGCATCTATCAGTACGACTCATACCTGGAGAGCTATATCAATACGATACGCTATTCTGTATTTTCCTTTTCTTAATGTGAAAATCCTTCTTATTCGCTTTACAGGATGACTCATACCTGGAGAGCTATATCAGTACGATTGGCGTTGATTTTGTAAGTTGGCCTCTGGATGAGAGTAAACAAAGTTGAATTCTCTATGTTTGTGCATGCATTCTTTGTTTATCTTGTATAACATTTTCACCTTGTCTTTGATTTGCTAGAAAATCCGCACCGTTGAGCAAGATGGGAAGACAATAAAGCTGCAAATTGTAAGTAACTTGTCATAGTAGGCTGTACATCCCATACTACTACTAGTAAGAAGCTCCAACTCTGATGTTTCTGCACATTCTTCTATTTAGTGGGATACTGCTGGCCAAGAGCGCTTTAGGACCATCACAAGCAGCTACTACCGTGGAGCTCATGGCATCATTGTGAGCTTTGTCTCTTTGTTATTATCTTCATCTGGATTGATATTGTGTCTCGTATTGACTTGCTATCGCTCCATAGGTTGTGTATGATGTGACTGACCAGGAGAGCTTCAACAACGTAAAGCAGTGGCTGAACGAGATTGACAGGTATGCCAGTGAAAATGTGAACAAGCTTTTGGTGGGGAACAAGTGCGACCTGGCTGAGAACAGAGTAGTTTCTTATGAAGCTGGCAAGGTAACATTTCGGTGTCAGTTTACCATGCATAAATGCAGTTCATAGTCTGGATTACTGCTAACTTGTTTCTGTATTGTACTCGCTGTTTCAGGCCCTTGCTGATGAGATTGGAATACCGTTCCTTGAGACTAGTGCCAAGGATGCAACTAATGTGGAAAAGGCTTTCATGACAATGGCAGGAGAGATAAAGAATAGGTAACAACTTACTCTACTCAGACGTTCATGGCAATGACTATTTGCTACTCGCATATTGATTGAACAACAAAGTGATTTGCTGTTATTTTCTCTTGGAATAGGATGGCAAGTCAACCAGCTGCAAGTGGTGCTACTAGGCCTGCAACCGTGCAAATGAAGGGCAACCCTGTTACCCAGCAGAGCAGCTGCTGCTCTTGATTCATCAGTCTAGATCACAGTAGTGTGATTGTGCAGCAAGCAAAACTTAATTGGTTGCTCTATCCCTGTAAATTAAAAGAACTTGTATTAGGGAAGATAAAAGGTGCATGAATTGATGGACTAAAAGGTTACTGATGTTCTCAAAGCCATAATGTTGAGACATATTGACTTATAGCTATGTCAAATGGCTCTGGTTTTAGTTTATTGTTGATATGCTATCAGATGTTAGTAAAACCGATAGTGACCACTTCATATGTTAAGCAATCTGAACCCAAAAAAATTTATATAAATTGACCTCAATAGCCCTTTCTAGGGAAACTTGTTTGCAACTTTGGGGTCTCTATGAAATTATTCCACTCCCCTTTGGAAATAAATATATAACATGCAAAGTCTAGCAAGAGGCTAAATATTGTTTTCCCCATCTCCATTTTCCATACTGTGTCAACAATGTGATAGCATTAAATGGAATCAAAGGGGCATCTATCAGTACGACTCATACCTGGAGAGCTATATCAATACGATACGCTATTCTGTATTTTCCTTTTCTTAATGTGAAAATCCTTCTTATTCGCTTTACAGGATGACTCATACCTGGAGAGCTATATCAGTACGATTGGCGTTGATTTTGTAAGTTGGCCTCTGGATGAGAGTAAACAAAGTTGAATTCTCTATGTTTGTGCATGCATTCTTTGTTTATCTTGTATAACATTTTCACCTTGTCTTTGATTTGCTAGAAAATCCGCACCGTTGAGCAAGATGGGAAGACAATAAAGCTGCAAATTGTAAGTAACTTGTCATAGTAGGCTGTACATCCCATACTACTACTAGTAAGAAGCTCCAACTCTGATGTTTCTGCACATTCTTCTATTTAGTGGGATACTGCTGGCCAAGAGCGCTTTAGGACCATCACAAGCAGCTACTACCGTGGAGCTCATGGCATCATTGTGAGCTTTGTCTCTTTGTTATTATCTTCATCTGGATTGATATTGTGTCTCGTATTGACTTGCTATCGCTCCATAGGTTGTGTATGATGTGACTGACCAGGAGAGCTTCAACAACGTAAAGCAGTGGCTGAACGAGATTGACAGGTATGCCAGTGAAAATGTGAACAAGCTTTTGGTGGGGAACAAGTGCGACCTGGCTGAGAACAGAGTAGTTTCTTATGAAGCTGGCAAGGTAACATTTCGGTGTCAGTTTACCATGCATAAATGCAGTTCATAGCCTGGATTACTGCTAACTTAGTTCTGTATTACTTGCTGTTTCAGGCCCTTGCTGATGAGATTGGAATCCCGTTCCTTGAGACTAGTGCCAAGGATGCAACTAATGTGGAAAAGGCTTTCATGACAATGGCAGGAGAGATAAAGAATAGGTAACTACTTACTCTACTCACTAGACTTTATGTTGCAGGCATTCATGGCAATGGCTATTTGCTACTCGCATATTGATCGAACTACAAAGTGATATTTGCTGTTATTTTCTCTTGGAATAGGATGGCAAGTCAACCAGCTGCAAGTGGTGCTACTAGGCCTGCAACCGTGCAAATGAAGGGCAACCCTGTTACCCAGCAGAGCAGCTGCTGCTCTTGATGCGTCAGTCTAGATCACAGTAGTGTGATTGTGCAGCAAGCAAAACTTAATTGGTTGCTCTATCCCTGTAAATTAAATCTATCACTATACAAAAACTGTGTGTTATGTGTTGGATATTGGAAGAAGTCTGTCTCCTAACTTCAACACTTTTAAGCAGATGATATGGCCTGTTTTAAATCGCCTGTTTATACTTTAATGTTTAGGTTATGTTGCTGCCACACTTTATTCAATTCATCTTTTCATTTAGCATCAACACTGATTATTGATGGATGTGGTGTGATAAGGACCGATAGTTAATTTACCAACAGTTACCAAATCTCATGGATATTGTTAGGGGTCGCAGTCTAGTGCGCCGTTTTGCTTATGAATGTTCTTTTAGTTTGTAATCTTCCCGCAAATCTAAGGACTATAAAGATAAAACTGACTTACGGTCAGCAGCCCCAGGACCATTTCACAGTGCGCGGAAGAAAAATGGAACCTGCAACCCAAGGGTTCGCAGTCTAATGCACTATTTTGTTGATAAATATTGTTAGGAATTTTGAAGGATTTCAATCATTATGATTTTTCCTTTACGAGCTCTTAAGAAATTCCTATTGAATGGCTGGTTCCATTGGGATTTTGAAGGATACTTAACACGAGGTCCAACCTCATAAAAAAAATTCTTTTGTGTCTACCTCTCGTCCGGTTCCTGCGTTTTTTCACTGTGCCGTTCAAGCTTTTGACGCAATATCACCCGAGGTGTAAACACACTACTCCCTCTGTTTTTAAATTGAAGTCGTTGTTGACCTTTTTCGTTACATTTGACCGTTTGTCTTATTCAAAAAAATTTAACAATCACCATATATATTGTTATGACTTTGTTTTATCACCAAAGAAATTTGAAACACAACTTATAATTTTGCATATTTGAGCAAATATTTTGAATAAAACGAACGGTCAAACATAACTAAAAAAGTCAACGGCGACATCAATTTAAAAACGAAGGGAGTACAATCCTGTTTTTTTTTTGGATTTTGAGAATCCTGCATTTTGAAAGACCCTAAATGTAAAGACTATTATGTCTCTTAATATCAAAATAAAACGGATTCGAGAGGTTAAGGTCCGCAGCCCAAGAACCATTTCACAACCCTTTTTAACCGTAGAACCTAATCGCACTCATGCGAGGGCGCGATCTAGGTGTCGCTTGCACAGGCAGCTCGAGCTGTGCGATGATGCGATGCAACCATCAACGACAACCTGGGTTCCCCGCTGTGACATGTAAGTGATCATGTTTCAAGGTTGGAAGCAGCTGCTCAAGAAAATTTTGCTATCACTGCAACAGGACTATAGTATATACAGCAATTCGCCTAAACCAACTAATGCTGATGCATATATAATGTGTACCAAATTGGGTTGCCATTTCTCTTCAGCTATCAGACGAAAACACAGCAACTCACGCCCCTTATTTCCCCCCACTAACTCAGGGATGGTAAGTAGTAACTGCCTAGTGCAGTCACAGATTACAAGGGCATGACACTGGAGTGAACAAGACATGCATTAAACTTTTGAATTTATATGACAACTAATGTACAAACAAAATCTAGCAAATGTATATGCCACATGCTGTCTCTGCAACACCATATATCTTCTGTCTCCCCGCTTCAGGTTGGGTTTTCCTGTCTCACCGGGAAGCTTAGTGCCTCATTGATCCTACTGAAAACGAGGCGTAGTGGAACGCATGCGACAGTAGGTCCACCAGTTTTTGCAACTACAGGGTTCCTGTTTACACTCTCTCTCCGACTACCGGCGAAGGATGAGAGCCTCCGCATTTTCCTTGGTGAAGATGCTGGTTTCTTGGTATGGGGCCGCCACGACTTATCCAAATCATGGTCCGAGACCTTTTTCCGACCACTAGCTTTTGGTCTTGATTTATGTGAAGATCTTGCTTGCCGTGGCTCTGCAGCTCCGCTCCTTAGTAAGGAGTCAAGACTGCCCATTGCTGGGCGGCGCTCGTCTCTGCTTGCTGTGGGACGAGTATCCTCCAAAACCTCCACAGTGACAGGGTACCCCACAATGGGTTTACCTGTCCATTTACTCATGAGGGAAACAATAGGGACATGGTGGCCTTTGTAACTTCTTTGAACAGCCACCTCAACATCATATAATCCACAATCTGCAAGCGCTCTCTTGGTTGGTCTCATCACATGGCATCTTGGAGGTTTCAGATCAGGTTGCTGGTCAGGCATTATTACTTGAAGTGGAACATAATATGGGAATGATACTGTGCCCTTCTCAGAGTTTGAATGATTGCTTATTGTTTCAGAAGACTCATCATGCTCAGACATCACAGATCGCATATTACCCTCCAGTTCAGTAGCCTTACAGATAGAACCATCCAATTTTATTGTTCCTTCATATTGCTGCAACAACAAATTCTTATCCATGTTGCTTTCTTCAGATAATGGAGTGACAGAGCTTAAACTTCTCTTCTTAGAACTTCTATGGTGCTGAACTGAAGACATGCCCACCTTGCTACTGTCAGTAGTTTGATTGTTCGGTTTAGAGAATTGATCCTTTATAGATGTACAAGATCCATAAGTATTCAAATGGCCTGCCAAAAATAGATCAGGTGAAAGGAATTAGGAATGCACCTATGATAGTTTCACCCATCAGGATTGAGAAAGCAATAAGAAACTGCGCCCTTAGCAACATGGAATAAATAATTTGATAAAACTAAGATAACTCTGCAATACAAAAAATTCCAATGACTGGAGCCATTTTTCTACAATGCATGGAGCAGTTATATTAACACTACAACCAGCAATGCTTTTCCTATGTACATTTGTTTACCTGGACAATTACTTAATGTTTAACCGAGAAAAAAGAAAGCGGAGCTGTGACCTTACCTTCTTCCAGAACATCACCCTCTAAAGTAAGGCCATCAAAAAATTCATCACCATCAGAGCAGTCGTTATTGACAAATCCAGTTGTGCAAGATACTTCACCATCCTTTACTGTGGCCTTGGCAGGACCTGCATGATTGGTGCGTGATGTATCTAACAATGTATGGTTGAGACACTAGCTCTTCCTCTACTTGGTTCAAAAAGATTGGGCATTTGGTTTCCCTGGTACTGGCTAGAAGACTGCCCTGACGAGTTCCAGGGACAAAATGTAGGGATGGTCGCTTCTGAATCTTCACATAACTGTGATAGTGGACGTCGCCTATCTTTCTTCCTTGAATTTTCATAAGATTGCCCAATATTGGAGCGTTTCCTTTTTATGGACTGAGACTGCTTGCTCTTTTTGATTCCATTACTACTCGACAAATCATAACCAAAGCTTGGTCCACTTTCAAGAAGAGGGACATCCCGATGCCCATCTGAAAAGATGCCTGCACCAAACTTCTGTTTGGGAACATTCTTTGTTCCGATCTCCCTAAGGTCTCTCATACGCTGGGATCCTCGAACTGTATCATCCTTTGAATTTTTTCGTCCCTTCCGTTTCCTCTTTCCTGATGATGATGCATACCTAGTGCTTGAAGAGGATATATTTTGTGGTTGTTTATACACTACCAAGGCATGAGACATATCTTGTCCTGAATTTTCTTCAGTATCATAGAGACCCCTTGTGTTGCGAGTTCTTTTGTTGAGCCCATTTATGTTCTTAGATTTTGCGGAATAGAAGTTCTGGGATGGACCCATATCATCGTCACTGTCCTCTTCAAGATCATCATCTTTATTTGGAAAACGGGACCTTTCAATCTCAAGGGCATGCATAATGGCATCCTCTCTGCGAACATATCTCCCTGTGGCACCTTCAGTATGTGTCCTCTTTTGCTGGCGAGCTAGAACCTTGGCTTTTTCTATACATTCATCATATTCTCCACACCGGAATGACTTCACGCGTTTAGATTTCTCCAGATTGTACCAGTCACTGGAAAAGTTCACGACAGTAGGTAAGATAAGAAATTTTGGACACAGGATGCATGGATATAAGCAATTTAGTATACTAAAATAACATACTCAGATAACGTACAGCGAAAAATCGTGAGACATTAACATATTCGTTTGCTTAGGAAGTTAAAAAAACATTGAGCATAAAATAGTATCTTCAGATGGTCAGGTCATCAAATCCAAGAACCTTTGCTCTCAAACAAGTTTGGGTTCCTGTTATTGGCCGGCCATAACAGTTCCAATTTGTGGAGGGAATCACTTTACTACTAACACCACAATTTGTTGAACTACACAAAATAGATTGAGAGTATGCCGCATATGTCAAATAGAATCCAACTCAATCTATACATCTTATTTTCAGAAATCCATGTTTTCTCAGATGCTTTCACCCCTTGGTATACATAGAATTTATATAGAAAGCTGTAAACTGAATCTAATAGATCCTCATGATAAATATCCCACCTTATAGGATAACACCAAGAAGGAAAATAGGTGTTGAATAATATGTTTTAGTGATGCCAAGGAGCATCAAGAACATCTACAAATAAATGTAAAGACAACTATCACTAAGCTATGGATGCACGCATTCAGAAAAGAAAAATATCCCAGCAACCGTCTTGAGCTTGCAGTGGCTAAACATCCTGAAAGCACCAACGAACAATCAGGCACACAAAGTACCCGCCTTTTATAAGTCTCCATTCTACCCAAATCAACAGGCATGCAGAAAAGAGGGAAAAAAAAAGAGGTGTTCCCTTCCCAACTTGAGAGTGAACACAACATGAGGTCTAATGATCTGATGACCACCATAAGGCCAAGGCGCCACGGATCATCGAAGCCAGTACAATCTAAGCATGCACAAGCGCAAGAAAGTATTGCAACGAAGCGATTGCAAGAGGCGATGCGGTATTGGTACGGGCGAGGGTTTGTACATACATGCTACCGTCGGGGCGTCCGAGGAGTTTGATAGGCGTGCCGGCGGAGCGCGGCGGGATGACGCAGTTCTCTGGCAGCTCGTCCATGCCGAGGATCCGGCCGGGCCACCAGGATCCGTTGCGGCGGCGCACCCAGACGAGCGCCCCAACCTCGGCGTCCGCCCCCGTGACGCCGCCGGGGT
>LAPY01000660.1:169338-182329 GCA_000970635.1 Eragrostis tef
ACATGCTACCGTCGGGGCGTCCGAGGAGCTTGATAGGCGTGCCGGCGGAGCGCGGCGGGATGACGCAGTTCTCGGGCAGCTCGTCCATGCCGAGGATCCGGCCGGGCCACCAGGATCCGTTGCGGCGGCGCACCCAGACGAGCGCCCCAACCTCGGCGTCCGCCCCTGTGACGCCGCCGGGGCACTCCTCCTCCCCCGCGAAGCTCCCCATCGCCTCGTCTCTGCGCAGAACTACCTCCCGGCAACCATCTCCTCCCCCTTCCGCTCCTCCCCACCAAAACTGATCAAAGTCAAAAAACGCCTTTTTTTTTCTTTGTCCAAGAAATCAGGAAGGGGAGCAGGTGAATCCAGAGACGGCGCGGACAGACGTCTGCAGAGCCCACTCGGCGGCTGCTGCGGCGGCGGCTTCCTTGAGGGTCTCGGCGTGCAGGTGGGGAGAAGAGGTGGAAGGAGAGGTGGAGTCTGGGGGGAGGAGGCAGGAAGAAAGGGGAGCGGGGGTTAGAAGGGTGTGTTGGGCCGTTTTGGTGCTCGGGCGCGTTAGTAAATGGGCTGTGAGAAGACTGAAAAGCCCATTCGCGTGTCAGCCTGTATTTTAGGTTATTCTTCCACATGGCGAAGTTAAGATCTGATCGAGGCCGTCCAATCAGCGGCACACGATCACGTGTTTCGAATTGTTTCTTTCTCCCTTATAGTATTGCTTCCGGACGCAATTAGCCAAACCACAAAAGTCCGTTCGAATAAAACACTGACACGAGGATTTGCAAACAAATTGAAAAATAATAACGTGTCACTAGTAACATGTGACTTGCATGTACAAAAATTGTGACTTAGGCCCTACATGTCGTCCTTTGGATGATACTTTTCAATGTATGCACACTTTTCCTTATTGTATTGACTCGTTGTATGTTTGTTCTATTTTAAAGCTGCTGCAGAATGCCACTCAAAAAAAAAAGCTGCTGCAGAATGTCAGTTAATCAATCGAAGAGTTTTGTTAGTTATGATATATACTAAAGGACGAAAATTAAACGGAAGACAAATAAACGGAAATGCTTGAGTCACGAAACTGTCACGCAATTCCCACGCAGTCTGACGTGGCTGCAAAATAGGTGAATTTGTTCGACATGGCAAGTGCACTGCTGGCCAACATATGGAAAACAGTACTAAACTGGCTTGAGAGCCTGATGACAGCCCCACACCCATTCATCCTCTACGACTGCTCTCAAGATCTTATCTACCCCCAACAAAATGGGAAGACTGGGCAAGTGAGCAGCATCGCCAATGAAATGTTTGACACATAAAACTTACCATCTTTCGGAAATACTAATTGACAATTTTCTACAGCACTGAAAACTTCTACGATTTTCCCCATCAACTGTACACTGCAACCCATTCTCGCATTCAATCCTCTACTGATAAACTTGATGTTGCCAATCGATTGTTGATGTTCTAACGCACAGGGTCACAGAGAGTGAAGGCAGAACACAAGTACACAGCAGTGCAGCCACTGTTGCTCCTGGAGGAGCTTGCTGCGAGTGAAGAGAAACGAAGGCGAGCCCTGGGAACTAGCGAAATGGGTGTTCGGCCTCACATAGCAAAAATCTTACATTTCTTTGGTGCTAAAGAACCAGATCAACTTATTGTCTGACTGGTGACTCCCCCAAAGTTCAGAGCTCTATAGCAAGCTTGAGCTGAATATTTTTTGTATTTCAGAGTCTGCGTCCTGTGTGAGGACAATGCCGCTCAACCTGTCCAACAGCGTTATAAGCTCCTGTTCAGCTCTATTTGAAGTGAGATGCCTGACTCTAATGTGCCAAGATCCTTCAGAAAAGCAGTCTGCAACTGTCACATTTGTTCTTTCTGAGAGAAGAGGGACGGGAAAGTAGCAGACAGGGGTTTATTGTCCAACCAGCTACCAAGCCAGAAGATTGTGTTTTCACCATTGCCAATCTTAACTGTGGTGATGGCTCTGTATAGCTCAATAAGAAGCATCAGTTACTGCCATGCCTGAGTGCTGTTAGAGAGCTTATCGCCTAACCTTTTATTTCCTCAACATACCAGTGTGAATTTCGTCAAGAGCCATTGGTGACTCTCAGGGTCCATTTTACCCAAGAGTTGTTGCTACCAGTGTGAATTTTTTGAACGAACTTCCAAAGAAGGCTGGTGTTTTGATGCTCCAAGTTTTTTATGCCTAAACTGCCTTCATCAATGCTTCTGCATACTGTCTCCCACACTACTTTACATGATCCTCCTGACGTTTTTTTTTTCTTTCCTGATCAAAGGAATGCTCTTCTTTTATCTGTCTCTTCAACTATCTATTTGGGCATTTTAACGCAGGACATCAAGTATGAGGGCAGGACAGAGATGACAGTTTTTGTGAGGGTGAGACATCCTCCACTTGATTCACCTCTGATCGACATGGTGTCGACTCTAGAATCAATGGATTCTAGGATAGGATTTAAGGCAGATCATGGTAGTTTTGAATCTGAGAGAGGGAGTCCGAGATAAATTAGAGGGAAAGAGGCTATAGGACACCCAAGAAGATTTTAAAAATGGTTTTTCTCCTCTGCTGACAATGATATAGAAACAAATGCAGACTTGGAGAAATTGATGTCTGGCCCACTGGTGGCTGCAAATGCATCTCGAATTTCCTTCAGAAGTATTGCTTGCTACGTATCTCCTTGAATCAAGTTTAAAGTACATTCCGCATACTGAATACCTTGGCGGTTCATCAACCAGGATAGAATGTTTTAAACTCCCTGATCTTGCAAAGCATTTGATTACATGTTGAAGAATATCAGCCACGATAATGAACGAGAGTGGCAAGAGGGGGTCGCTTTGTCGTAGATCTCCTTTCAACTGAAACCAGGGGCCTGGGATGCCATGTTGGGGAGTCTTTCACAACCAGAGACTTCTTGTTTGCACTCTCTCCCCCAGTATCTGGAAAGGATGAGAAGCTCTGCAATTCCCTTGAAGAAGGTGTTGGATTGACGGCAGAGCAAATCGGGTGCGTGGAGTCTTCTGCAACTATACGCTTCCTGCTTGATCTCTCTTCCCGAGTTGGTGAATTGTTAAAAGATGTGAAGCTCTGTAATTCCCTTGAAGAAGATGCTGGACTGACGGCCGAGCAAATCGGGTCCGTGGAGTCTTCTGCAACTACAAGCTTCCTGCTTGATCTCTCTTCCTGAGTTGATGAATTGTGAAAAGATGTGAAGCTCTGTAATTCCCTTGAAGAAAATGTTGGATTGACGGCCGAGCAAACCGGGTGCGTGGAGTCTTCTGCAACTACAGGCTTCCTGCTTGATCTCTCTTCCCGAGTTGGTGAATTGCGAAAAGATGTGAAGCTCTGTAATTCCCTTGAAGAAGATGCTGGACTGACGGCCGAGCAAATCGGGTCCGTGGAGTCTTCTGCAACTACAAGCTTCCTGCTTGATCTCTCTTCCTGAGTTGATGAATTGTGAAAAGATGTGAAGCTCTGTAATTCCCTTGAAGAAAATGTTGGATTGACGGCCGAGCAAACCGGGTGCGTGGAGTCTTCTGCAACTACAGGCTTCCTGCTTGATCTCTCTTCCCGAGTTGGTGAATTGACAAACGATGTGAAGCTCTGTGTATGTGGCAGCCAAGACTTATCCAAATCATGCTCTGGAATCTTTCTGCTACAAATGGGTATCCGCAAAGATCTTGCTTGGCGCGGTACTGAAATTCTGCTCTTCATTAAACAATCAAAACTGCTAATTGTTGGACTGTGATCATCTGCACTTGATGCGGGACAACTATCCTCCAAAACCTCCACAGTGACAGGGTAGCCCTTGATGGGTTTACCTGTCGATTTACTTATGAGGAAAGCAAGAGGCAATGCATGACCTGTGTAATTTCCATAAACAGACATCTCAGCGTCATAAACTTGCATATTATCCTCAAGTTCAGTGGGCTCGAAAACAGCGCCTTCCACTCTTGCATCCAACCCAACAGTGTCACTCTCTAGCGCCTGGTATTTCATTGCCCCTTCATCCAGCTCTGGCAATGAAGTATTATCCCTCATTTCACTTTCTTTAGATATCGGAGTGACAAAGCTTAGAATTTTCATCTTGGTTTTTCTAGGTTCGTGGACCGAAGATGTATACTCTTTGCAACATTTAGTAGTTTGATTAGTGGGTTCTGAAAAAAAAGGGACAGTGGAAATGTTTAGTGTGTGCCATATGATTGCTCAGAGAGTGACAAATGTCAGATTCTTGAATACAAGCATACAACATTAAAGAAAGAATGTGAAAGTACAAAATGAACTAAATGAACCAGCTACAAGAAAATGAGATGTCCTCTTCAGGATTATTACCTTCGTTTGAGGACGTTTCGATTGCAAGGGCATGCATAATGGCATCATCTCTGCAGGCATACTTCCCTTCTTTGTATGCTATATTTTTCAGGCGGCCTCGAACCTTGGCATTTTCTATACATTCAGCAAATTCTCCACACCGAAATGGCTTCACACATTTAGAATTTTCGATATTATACCAGTCACTGTGAAGAAGTTCAAAACAGAGGGTAAGATAAGCATCTCCTTTCTGAGATTGCTACAAAGAAGAAGGCAAATATCTCTTCGAGAGCAACATACTTAGAATGTGGAACAACAAAGGACGTGCATTCATCTATTTGCATAACTTAGAAAATTCAGAATAATCCATTCAAACATAAAACGTAAAATATGCATTCCAATTGAAGTGACCAGATCACCAAACCCAAAAAACTTTGTATTTACCAAGTACGGGGAGCAATTTTTGGGGGGAGTGCGCGGGGCTTCACATTCTTAATAATCACCGCATTTTTCTGAACAAAACAGGACACTCGGAGCATCACATTAGAATCAATGAATCTCCACACAATTTGATCTATACATCTTATCTTAATGAAGGCATGGAGCATTTCCCCATTGGCCATACACCGAAAGTAATGTGCTTATCATGTAATTTATCCTTCTGATATGGAGGCACTACTGTTGACTCCACCATGGGTAGCAAGAACAAAATCTCAAGCTAACTTGTAAGCAGCCTTATCTGGTCATTGTATCGATTCTACGCATGCACAAGCAAGAAAGGAAGACAAATGGAAATGAAGTGACTAAGATGACTGCTGGGTGGAACGGGCGTATCCTCTGTTACAGTGTTTGGCAAGGACGAACGGAAAATTCCAGAAGTAGTCTCTACTGGAGGGCGGAGGGCGTACGGACATGGTACCGTCGGAGCTGCCGAGGAGCTTGATTGGCGTTCCTGCGGGCCGAGGCTGGCCGCAGCTGTCGGGCAGCTCGTCCGTGCCGAGGATCCGGCCGGGCCACCAGGATCCGTTGCGGCGGATGACCCACACGAGCGCTTCTCCCGCGCAGCTCCCCATCGCTTGGTGTAGTCCGCACCAATCTCCCAGCCTCCCCCTCCACTTGCGCTACTCCCCGCTGATCGAGCACCTGATCCAAGCACGGAACGGCGGGGATGGCCTTGCTAGCGCGGGTGGCGGAGGAGAAGGCGGCGGCTTCTCTCGTAGGCGGGCGCCGGCGAAGGTTGGGTACTCGCCTACTCGGCGGGCGGCGTGCGGGTGGGCAACGGAATGGTGTTTGGGGGGAGCCCCTGTTCTGGCTTCGGACGGCTCGAGGCTAGCTAGTAGCTACCCCTAGTCCCGCCGGACGCTGTCGGTCAACACGTGTCAAACTGAGCTCGGTGCGTCAAACTTCGGTCGATGGAGAAGGCCATCTCCATTTTGAAAAGATGATGGATTTTCAAAAGGTTGATTTTGAAGAGCTAGCTGTCTTAAAAGACGATAGATATTCAAATGAATAAAGAAATAACTCTCTCGTAGCATAAATCATCCATACAAACAAGTGCTTATATCCATCCATACATATGTCTCCTTACATGCAATCTACTCCCTTATAGCATACTCGTATGATGGATAAAACAATGGCATAAGCAGATAAATATATCCAAATGGCCATGGACATTTTATTTACTTAACAATATAGAATATGTGAGAAGTTGTCTTGTTCTAGATCCTTTAGCCGGCAAAAATTATCCAACTAAACATTTTTCCAGCTAAAGTTTAGTGAGTATTTGTTTGGATTTTTGCCTAATATTTCTGGTTTTTGGACATTTTTTATCTTTTTATGTATGTTTTTTGTTTAGTGACTTTTAGAAAGGGTTGGGGTGACTAGAAGCTAAAAATGTAGTCATTTTTAATCGCTATGTTTAGATCTAAATTAACTAAGATTAACTAGTTAAAATTTTAAAAAGTGGATTTAAACATGGAAGAATGCATTGTGTCCTTCGAAGGAAAAAAGAACAAGCTTTCTGTAGGGAAACTCCTTTGGAATTTCCGAGAGAACAGTGGAAAGATCTAAACAGGGCCTCAACCAGCTGGCGATCCAATCCAACAAACAGGCCGGGGCCTACCATTTGGCCCGGCCCATTCCCAGTGGAGCAAAGCCATCCTAGTTGCTGCTGCTTCTCCGGCTTCCCAATTCCCCGGCGACGCACTTCCGCCGCCGCCCCCTCCCGCCTGCCCGTCGCGAGCCCCCCACCGTCGCCGCCGGTGAAGACTCGCACGCACCTCTTTGCGATTGGATAACCAGAGCTCTTATCATGGCCGGTACGACCTAAATCCTCGAACCCCTCTCTCCGTCCCCATCTCGCCGGGTTCCCGCTTTCCCCGCTGCTAACCGCCTCTCTGTGTGTGTGCACTCTTGCGATGTGCGGAACGGAAGATTACGAGCAGGAGCAAGAGATGGAGGTGGAGGCCCTGCAGGCCATTCTAATGGACGAAATCAAGGGTTCTCTCTGCCTTTCTCTCGTTTCCTCTAGTCTATAATCACTGTTTCCTGCAAGCAGTTTCTTCTTCCTGTGGATGCAAATTTCTTGTACACTATTTAATCATCTGTGTGCTACGTTTTGGCCCTGATGCAGAGATCGACCCCAGCGAGAGCGGCCTCAGCACCACTGCTAGGTGCTTCGAGATCCTACTCTCCCCTCAGGTAGTATTCGCAACCGAGTGCAGTGTATGACTTGGTATAAGATTCTTGAATTGTGCGTGTTTGAGTGCTGTAGACTGATTCCGACTGCTGTGGGTTTCAGTCCTGCAAATTGAATGGATGCTTATTGCTGAATTCTGTCCTTTTGATTCCTATTTCCCGATTAAGCCACTGATCTTTTTCTGTTACCATTTTGGGCAGGATGATGACTTGCATTCTTGAATTGTGCGTGTTTGAGTCCTGTAGACTGATTCCGACCGCTGTGGGTTTCAGTCCTGCAAATTGAATGGATGCTTATTGCTCAATTCTGTCCTTTTGATTCCTATTTCCCGATTAAGCCACTGATCTTTTTCTGTTACCATTTTGGGCAGGATGATGACTTTGATGAGTCAGCTTATGTGCCAGGTAAAACTAATGTATTGATGGGCTCATGTGTCTGGCCCTGACTATCAACTTTGCAGATATCTTGGAATGTTCTGCTTGTATAAGGTTTCATCTTATTCTGTTATCTGGCCCTATTTGCAGTTCAACTGGCCCTGATTTTTGCTCACACCGAGAAATACCCCGATGAACCTCCACTACTTAATGTCAAAAGGTTTTGCCACCAATTTAACCATTTAGCATAGCTGAAGCAAACTCAAATCTTGCCTGCGATTAATTTGCAGTCATGGTCTCAATTCATGATACTTTTGACATAAGGTGTGTTCTTACTTTGTTTCTGATTCTTACATCGGAATGGAACACAATTGTGCAGTGTACGAGGAATTAAACCTGATGATCTTGTATCCCTGAAGGAAAAGCTTGAACAAGAGGTATGCAAGTATTCTGCTCGACCAAGTTTGGTGAAAATCTTGCATAGTTAAAATTACTAACTGTAAGCAAAAATTGAAGCCCACTGTTTTGTGGGCAGTTAGTATTTTGTTTTTCTTCAGGTAGATAAGTTTTGTTGCCAGCTTCAAGTTTGTTATGCCAAACTTGTGTAGGATTTGTAAAGTCACTTGTGAGTGTGTGCTTTTCTAGGATTTGTGAAAGGGTTGCTGTGAGTTGATTCTACTCGTATCAGCGATACCAGCTTAGTTTTGGCTGGAACCTTAAAAGAGTTAGTACATGCATATTTTGTGCTCAAATACAACTTGATCTTTTTGGGAATCTGCTATTTCTTTTGAGTTATTTTAATTATCGGCCACTCAATGTGACATCTCATATTTTGTTGCACAGCCATTATTTAGAGAGCTCTTCTATGGTGCTTGGAAGGAACCTGTGGTTCCTCCCCAAGCGATTATTGCCAGCCGTTGATTTAATATGCTCATTAAACAGTTCGGTTTAACTTAAACATGGGCAGTTTAGTAATTTCGCACGATTACATCCTCTGCCCCCTGACACTCCGAAACGAACAGTTGCGCCACAGACTGGCGGCAGTTCCCCATCACCGACGATGAACCATTGCGTGCGCACGCACTGCTGTTCTCCCGCCACGGTCTCCGTCATCCCACGCTCCAATACGCTGTTCTTCCCTTGTCGCCGTCGAGTCTGCCCACCTTCATCCGGAGATTGCTCCTTGTCTCTGACCCCTTATCGGTACCCCGTGACTGTTGCATCATCATGTCGATGCCAGCAGGGGCGTCGCGACCTCCGTGTGGCTCATCCAGATCAAGGTTGCGAAGGAGTTTGCATTGTGCCTTAGCCTTCACCGTTAACGTCGGCGCGGCCATTTTTGATGACGGCCCAGTCCCGCCGCTGCTAGCAGTGCCCCGTATTGCTGGAACCCTGGTTCGCTGGGGCACATTCAGATGGACATTGCCGTTCAATTGTTTTTCTCTCATATTCTCTGTTTAATTGGTGCTTGATTCGTGTGATAAATCAGATGGAATGAAATCATTGTTCCACATAACCATGTGAATGTTCAATTAGGAGTAGTACTTTAGTAGTAGCAGTATGCCGCTTACAAAAAGAAAAATTGACTCCTACAAGATGACGAACAGAGTACGGCGGCCTGCAGAAGCAAAAGAATTACCTGTAAAGTCATTAACAGAGAAAGATGATTGTAATATAGAAGGCATTGATGACTGTAATGTAGATGTCTTCCCTGAATAGAAAGATCTTTTCAACAGTGTAGTGCAGTGGCATTTTACCCGGATGGGAGATTCAGTCAGGATCCCTAGGATTTCATGCTGAAAGAGATGCTCATCTAGGCTTTGCCTTACTAAAAATGTGTGATATCCTTCCGCTGGTTAAACATATTGTTACATTACATAATTAGACGTATTATCCTTGCTCTTCAACATATTTCTGGCGAGCCCGTTCAAAGTCTGTGCCTCTGTGGGCTGGGCCTTTTGGTTTGCATAGGTCAGAGTACTCCAAAAAAATTTGTCCGACGGCCCAAATACTTCTTCAGACTTCGTCGTCTTCCTCCGGCTCAAGCAAACTGCTTTGATTTTCTATGGCGGCGGCACAACGAAACTGAAAGGGAGCAAACATGGGCGCAAAATGAACTGATGGCAGTAAAAAGAAGATCCTCCACCAGTGGCCGTGTCCATGGCGCTTTCTTAGGCGGACTGATCCACAGGATGCTTGGCTAAGGTTAGGGATTGGAATCACTTGGATGGATAGAGAGAACAAAAGGTCAAGCCATTGGAGTGATCCACAAGATTTCATTGTAAACGTTTTCGTCAACGTAATCACAGTGGTTGGAGCTAAAGCTGCTATCATCGCGAGTGCTTTGGGCCTTTGCCGCCCTCATCGTCGTCCTCAGTGCAGTTGAAGTCCTTTTCCAAGAACATTGTCTGTGCAGTAGTGATCCGAACCCACGGTCGCTCGATCCTGGATGCCTGATTCATGATGTGCAAGTACAGAATTACCCTTTGTCCAACTCGAAAAAGAGAAAGAAAAATAGTACCGGGCCCACTAATTTTTGGTACCGGTCCACAACTTAGAGTTCCTTTGAGGTGGTTCCTCCCTATTTTCTACCGTTAGATCTGACCAAATGAATGGTTGGTATTATTTCCAAGCACCATAGAATTTCTCTTATTTAGATGTTACTGTTAGTAGTTTGTTATTGTTTGTGAGGTGCATTAAATATCTGACACTTGATATGCCATCTCATATTTTGTTGGACGTCCCATCATTTAGGCCACAGAGAATCTTGGCATGGCTATGGTCTATACTCTTGTTTCTTCAGCCAAAGAGTGGCTAAGCGAGCACTATGGACAAAATGGCGGAGATGAGGAACCTGAAGACACAGAAGCAGAAGAAGAGGTATACTTGTTCCCTGATCTTTTTTTCTGTTTTCCTTCTCACGAATCTGTTGGAACTGGGTTCAGATATTGTTGGCATGGGTGCTGCCATGGCTGTCGTTCCCAGAATGGAACTGGTCCTGTTCTGATTTCTTGATTTTAGATCACTTTTGGTTGTTTTTTGGAACCCTGCTGTAGACTGCTATTTGAATATAGTGCTTGACTGCTTGTTCTATGTAGATTGCTATCTGGATTTGGTGCTTGACAATTTGTTCTACTTACTTTCGTATCTGTTATATCGTGTACTGCGGAATCATGGATTATTTTGCTTTCAGCTAAAGTCATTGTTGTGCAGTGTAATTTGTAACACAACAACAAAGCCTTTTAGTCCCAAGGTCGTTGGGGTAGGATAGATATGAAGCCCACAAAAACTAGCACAGAAATTTAAAAGGAGAGCATAAGCAAAAGCAATAAACAATATCACTGAATTAAAAGGGTCCTAGGAATCTGATAGCTTAAATCATGGCTCTGGCATGTGTATTCCTAATTTACATGTGTTTTGCGGATCCTTCAAGTCTCTCTTTCTTTGCATTGTCATTTATATGGAAATATTTTCTCTCCATATCAGGTCATTGTACCCCATGGTGAAGCTGTCACTGTGGAGAGCTTTCTGGCTTGGAGAGAACGTTTTGAAGCTGAATTAGCCCTACAGCGTGCAAAGTAAGCATCCAGTAAATGATTTACATGTTAGCTTGTTAAGCACATGATATATGTTCACACGTGACATTTTTTCTTCCCCATGGCTTTTAATTCCTAACTTTAAAAAGCACCCAAATTTGTTCTTAGAAATATCTTTTGCATTTTCTTGATTTGCAGACTTATGCCAGATTCAGCTCTTACAGCCCCAAAGGAAAAGAAACTCACAGGGCGACAATATTTTGAAAGTGGAAGGCATACAGTGGTACTTTATCCTAGAAAAGCCATTTTCTCTTTCCTGAATATTTATTCCTGTCCTGCTGAATGGCTACAGATATGCATGACTATTGAATGCCTGACATATATTTCATTTTTTTCATGAAATAATGCTATTCAGAAAGGAGCAAGCACAGTTGCTGATGAAGACGAGGAAGAGGAGGAAGACATTGAATTTGATGATGATTTTGAAGGTAAAATTTCCTAAAGCTCAAATATTCTCTCTGGTACTTATATCAGATATAGTTTGCTAGAACCTAGCTTACAATCCTGTGGCCATAACTATATTACAGACGATGAAGAGGACATGCTTGAGCATTATTTAGCAGAACAATCCAGAGGGAAGTCATCAGCTTAGGCTTCGAGGCCAAACTTCTAGTGCAGAGATTACTCGAGGAGCCAAATGTGGTTATATGTTAGGTGAAGCACAAATGTCCACTACTTCGTGTTTCTCATCATTTGGTTGTCTCCGGGTGTGGATAGACGGCTGAGAACAATAGTGTATGCTGAGGGTATATGATCAAGCTACTCCTGAATAATTTGTTCACCATGTTTTTGGCCTCGTATAACATGTTTTGCCTTGTGTAGCATTTGGCATTCTGAAAGACCATGTTCTACAGAATATTATTCTTTACACAAAGCAGCATTTTTACACAACAGCTTGAGAAAATTAAAGTGGATGTCGTTCCAAGTTTAATTGTTTACTCTTCCATTCATTCTAGAGAGAGAGTTGTGCATTGGAAAGCGACACTTCAAGCTGTTGCAAAATGTCACATTGGAATGAAGAAAGTAGGTTAACAAGTATAGGATCTGCATACAGAATATTAGAAAGATTTGCTTCTATTTACTTTCCATTGATATTATGTTCATAACAATGTTACATTGGTGATCTACAACCTGAACTATTTGTATTGTACGGAAATCATTCCTTCCAAAAAAAGAAAAAACACAAAAAAAGGTGTGATGCCTGAACTTTTGCTGCCTCTACCCCCTTATAGAAAGGGTGAATTCCTACTACCATTCTGATATGCTTTGGTTGTCATTTGTGCAAAAGGTGTGATGCTGAAGCATTACGATTCAGCAGGAATTTCCGATTTTCTTTGCACAGTTGCAGGATGGTCCAATTGTAGCGTCTTGTCAGAATCGAAGGCCTAACTAGACACATCCCTGATCAATCATGGCTTGCGCAATATTAAGGAAAGCGCAAATGTTCGCGCCATGCACCAAAGACCTGCATGGGGAGAGACAGATCAGCTTTTTATAGTGAAACAAGGTGAAAATATCAGTCATGTTTTAAAGGCATAGGGTAACAAACTCAGGGTTCTCTTTCACGACTCCGTTATCTTGAGCAGCTTTGATGGACCTTTCGTATGTTTGCTTTATGGCATCCTGCTCAAAACCATTAGTAAAAAATAAAAAGAAGAAGAAAAGCTCAGAATGTGACATAATTAGGAACGGGAAGATGAAAATCCATCGACTCAAAAAGCCAGGAGCAGCAGAAGTCTACCTGAATTTTGTTCTCAAAATCCTCTACCGACAACTGCATCAAAGTAAACTCCGGATGCAATTCAAGTTCTCCAAGAGCTACCTATTGTTTTAAAAGTCAAACATCAAATGTAAACTAGGAGAAAATTACAGCAACCATAGACTTGGAAAGTGGTATTCTTAACACTTTTCATTGTAAAAACAAGCTATAAACTCATTCAACCATCATATAGCTCCAGGATAAATGAACATATATGCAAGAGCATTCTAGTGCATTACCCCACCAGCAGCAGTT